>JAFHLA010000217.1:437500-648729 GCA_021432705.1 Caranx ignobilis | reverse complement strand
GAGGAGAGAAATGTCAGACACAGTTTAAACTTTAATTAAATAATGTTTCATTTAAAGAGGGCTTCATCAGAAAGTACGGGCACGGATCAGAGAGAGAGAGCGTCGACCTCCACACAGTTCCACACGTCAGCACTGGACTAATCTACATTCATTTCCTTTAATTTCAATTCCCACAGTTTTATCGCTCTCACTCAATTCTCCGTCCTTAAGAAGTTTTGTATAAGAAAAATAACTAGAATAATGTAAAATATGAGCCACTTGTTCTTATTTTGCTGGCTGAAGTCTCACCTTCTGGAGATATGATGATGTTTTTGTGAGTTCACCATGACGCTGACCTTTGACCTTTGACTCCTTGTGAATGTTCAGTGCCAAATTTGAACAAGCTCAATCAAAGCGATATTGGCAAACGTTTCACTTCCTCCCACTAACAAGAAAAACTGCAAGAACGGCAAGAGTGTGTGTAACCAGGACAACGCACAGTTTTTGGCACTTAGCACAGTGCAAGCATTAGGTGTGCACAAACAGATGTCAAACAGCAACTAAGCACAGCTGATGGATGAATGTTTCCACATGCAGCAGATCTAACACTGGCTGCAGAACCCGGCTTATTCAGATGAGCTACAAAAATATTATTTGCTCACCAAAATTGGCAATTGATTTATCTTTTTTTTTTTTTTTTTAAAAATTTCAAGCAAAAAAAACTCAAGCAACACGTCCTGGTTCTGGCTTCTCAAATGTGAGGATTTGTGTTTTAATGGTGATTTCATTGAGTTAACATCCTACAGTTTTACAGAAGATCATATAGAAAACTAATTCTGATAATGAGAGTATTTATCAGCAGCAGCTGCAGATTTTACTCTGTACACACTCACACTATAAGAGCAAAAGATCATACGGTCTGTCTCCACCTGAGTGCACACACACACACACACACACACACACACACAACACAACACACATAATATTCCTGCACTGTGACGTGAATTATATTCTAATCCTGGGGCCGGGTCAGAAGGCTGCAACATCACCATCACAAAGGCCAGGTCAATATGTACTGTGTGATGACTCTTCTCTCCCTCTCTCTCACTCACTCACACACACAACCTCTTGTCTCTTGGCCTTGCTCTCTCTCTCTCTTTCAGTCCCTCTCATCACTGCCAGCCTCAGGGCGCCCCTTCCTTCGCCTCTGCCGGACACCTGAGCAGCAGCCATATGCCATTAGGGAAGAAGAGCCCACAGCAGCAATACTCATAAATATTGACTTGGTTCTCAACATTTCCCTCAGGAAGTGTTGGAAACAGCAGGTACTCCATTAGCACACCCAACAGCAAACACAACCCACGTCAATATGACGAGCCCGCTGCCGCTGCTGCTGCAGCTAAGCTAGCTCTCTCGCCATTCGCACGTGTGCAGAAAGAACACGAGGCTCTGCGGCAGGCCTCCGGGACGCGAGGTGTTGTTACGGAAAATATTTAATTAGCAGCTGCAATAAGTGTCTCCCCCCCTGGTGAATGATTGCAGTCAACAGTTAAGCATCTCGCAGGGCTCGTGGGTTTCTTCAGAGAACAGTGTGTGTGTGATTTTTTTTGTCTTGACACACACACACACACACACACACACAGGAAATAAATAGTGAAGCACTGGAGAAACTGAGCTCACAGAATCAACCTGAGCTGTGGTGTAATGCTATCAATGAAACACGATTGTTCATCACACCAGCACCTGAACGCATCCAATTCAGAGGATTGTATTCTCTTCTACCCCTGTAGGTACGGTTAATTAAAGAGGGGACTGTGTTTGCTCACTGAGTGCGAGCAGAGATTATATGTGGCTCTCTTCATCTGTCAGCGAAGTCTCTGGGTTTAGGCTTGTTAATCAATCTTATTTGGGGTGTTAACTAATTACATTCTCCAGTTCCAGAAGATCAGGACCAGTGAATTATTCAAGGCAAACCTGGTTTCCTGAAAGTCGGACCAGCGCTCAGGTGGAAGAACCAAGTCGTTTGATTTGCTGTTTGTGAGCTGAGGTGGATGCTCGACCTCAAAAGCACCGATGCCCAGAGTCCCAGAGGGGGTGTGAGGGGGTCGTATCAATGATGCTTATCAACCATGATTGCTTTGTGTGCAAATTGCAAATGTGCTACCGCCCCTTCCAAAGGCAGCCATCTGTTAGCTTCAACATGGATAAGGGAGATCTGGTTTACTTAAAAATACAAACAGCACATTCTTTCTTCCATTTTGAAGGCAACAACTGGACATGTCTTGTTTTGGTGCCTAAGCTTCAGGCTCAGATCAGATTAGGACTTTTGTTCTGGATTAAAAATGTTTGGACTCTTGAGTCCAGCTTTCTAGGACATTTTGAGATCACCAGTCATGTTCTTCTGGCTGATCCTGGTAGATTTTGATGTTATTCACCGGTAGTTGGTTGCTATTGCCACTAAATATCCAAGATGGCGGCATGCTAGACGCTGAGGCCTGGCATCAGGTTTACAAGGGGACTGAGTTGGACTTCTGCTCTGTTAATTACATTTTATGGCCTGTAAAGTGGATGATCTATTATTCTTACTCATTTGCTTGTTATGTCTTCAGGTTTGCTACATTTTATAGTTGAGGACCGAAGCCAGACTCAGTGTCAATGCAATGACAATAAAGAACAACCTAAACTTACCGACGTCTCTGCCAATTCTGTGTTTCTCTATTGCTGCTGTCAGACTAGTTTTATTCTGCCTGTGATGAAGTGTTTCAAAACCAAGCACCAAATTTTTCTTCACAGAGGAACTCTGGGCTGAGTTTGGATTTAAAGGCCCAGGTCAGATCCAGGTTTTGTTTGGTTATAAACCTTTTAGAGTATCTGAATAGTCCGTGTGTCAGGTTCAGGCTAATCAAACCCTTAGTTAAGGTCAACACACCGTGGTCGTGGTGTGAAAAAGAAACACATATACCTGGCAATTCAAGACAACTTTGATATTCAACCAAGACAAGTATCTGTTTTTCTGAACAGCATCTCAACATCACTTTGAAAACTGAATCATATTTTATTTGCCGTGAGCTGATACTAAAGGGACGACAAATAAAACCCATTATCAGCTCAGTGTGAGCGTTTGCAACTTTGCAGATACGTTCATAAAAATTTGTTCAAACACTGATAAAAATCACATCAGCATCCTGAAGTTTACTTCTCTGCTCCAACATGTGCTGACTGATTTAACGCTTCTCCCTATAAAAAGAGTCAATCCATCTTAGACTTTCATTTCAGTGACTGCAACCACATGTTATACTGGAGGTCGGCAGCCTCCCCT
The DNA here is from genome assembly GCA_021432705.1 of Caranx ignobilis. Classification (NCBI taxonomy): domain Eukaryota; kingdom Metazoa; phylum Chordata; class Actinopteri; order Carangiformes; family Carangidae; genus Caranx; species Caranx ignobilis. The sequence continues at coordinate 645,431 of JAFHLA010000217.1, read as the reverse complement.
GAAATAACTTTAGAAAAATTTATACACCTACACTGACATAAAACATTATTAAATCAATAGTGAACATCACTCTGCTGCACACACGTCCTGCACATGCTCATCAAAGCCTCGGTGTCCGTTCTGCAGCTGCCATCCTCAGGTCAGGTCTGAAAACAGCCTTTTTTTGTTTTGCAGATTAAAGTTGAAAGAATTTCAAAACAGCAGAGACTCTGCCCTCAGATGTCCATCTCTAAGAACGCACCACTCATCATTTGCATCAGGTTGAACTCGACTCAACCTGAAGTGTTGCTAAGTCACTGATATCTCTCCACCAGCTGCTCTTCACACTCTGTCACTCCTTATATCCCCGCACTCATGAAATGAGTAAGTGCCTGTCGCTTTATCTCCTGCTGTCACTAATGTTGAAAGTTTAAGATCCAGCTCCAGAGATTTGGGGAAGTAGGTGTATCAAGGGTACAGACGAGGGGGAGATGGGAAAATATGAAGTGTTCAGTTTGCCACCAAAACGACCGCTTTCTATCCTTAAAAAAAAAAAACACACACATCAAATAAAAGTCAACATCTTCTTCAGTCTGCATTTTAATGTGGTGTGGCTTTAGGGATCCATGTTTTGACGAGTTAATTAAACCTTTGACAGTGCCCGTTGCAACCGAGCCGTATAATAAATTCTAGAGTCCAGACGGTTTTGTGACAGCGCCTTAAAAAAGAAATGTTTTCATGCAGCAGCCCCAAGGGACAGACATCAACTGACAGTTAGCTATTAGTGTTTGTTCCATCTAGATGATTTAGAATATACAAACTATCATGCGACTACTTCATTCCCTCTCTTTTCAGTGGCTTCAGAAAGTAGCCTTCACTTTTTCATACTCTATTATGTTTAGATTCAATTTTAAAATGGATAAAATTGCTATTTTTTGTCCGTCAGGCTTCACCTCCGTGACCCCTGACCACGAATCCACGGATCTTCACTTCACACACATATTCAGACTCTGTGCTTTGGCTAAATTGTGGTCAGGAGGATCCTCTTTGCTTTTATCATCCTTTAGATGAGTGTAGAAAGTGAGGGGTCCACCTGTGGAAAACTGAATTAATTGAATGTGGTTTATGAAGTCCAAGGGTCGAAACTCTCTGCAGACCTCACAATCAAGCTGTGCTGAGATCAGGGCATAGATCAGGGCAGGTGTAAAAGCATTCTAAGGTTTTGCGTGTTCCCTGGAGCACACTGACCTCAGCAATAGTGAAATGGAATAAGTCTGGAACAAAAGAGAGTCTTCCTGGGTTTGACCATCAAGACAAACTGAATAACCAGGTAGGAGGGTCTTGGTTTGGGAGGTGACCAAGAAGAGCTTCAGTCTGCAGAGATGGAAGAAGAACGTGAAGAGATGATGAAAAGATGATCACGTCGGCAGCTCTCCATCAATCAGATATCAGTAGACCAGAGTGAACAGAGTTAAAGAGTCAAATGTATCCAACAGCCTGTTAGAGTTTGCCAGATAGTGTTTAAAGGACACACATGGGATGTTCCTCAGGACTTATTTACCTGTTGATTACACTGAAATTTGAATTTAGGCTAATCTCTAGTTAATCTAATCTAATCTGTTCCATCGTTTCAAAACACAGAGATCACAATGCTGTGGGTGAATGATTTCTTATTTTAGAGTGTGGCTAAAATGAGCAGTGCTAGCACCAGCAGCCTTCTGTCCGTTCTAAATGTGCTTCTGGTCAAGTTTTTACAGACCACTTTATCCAACGCAGCTTTCAGGCAACTTTCTTTTTATTTTCTGGATAAAAGCACTGCTTTTACAAGAAGTTGTCCGTCCCACTTTTCTGTTCTACCATGGTCAGAAATGATGGAGAGATGAAGGCATCCCAGAGACGTCCTTGAAGAAAAATCTGCTCAGAGAGCACATGACCTCAGGCTGGAGCAACAGTTCACCTTTAATCACAACAATGACCTGACGCAAAACAACCAAGGAAACAGTGAAGTGGCTCCAGGACAGGTCTCCGACTGTCCTTGAGTGGCCGAGCCAAGGCCCAGACTTTAAAGGCCACAGAAGATCTGTGGAAAGCCCTGAGGACGGCCTCTCAATGACGCTCCCCATCAAATCTGACAGAGCTTTAGACGATCTGCCAGGAAGAGTGGGATGAACTTACCACATCCAGGTGTGTAAAGCTTGTAGATACTTAACCAAGAAGACTGAGAGCTGTTATTGTTGCTAAAGTGCTTCCACAAACCACTGAGCTAAAAGTCTGGAAGATTTTGGAAATAAAAACTTTTAAAAAACAATGTTTTTACAATTAAATGACAATATTTTTGTGCAATTGTGCAGAAAGTGAAGGAGTCTGAAGCCACGGTCACGTCCTGATGTTTTCTAATTCAGATGATAATCATAAAGAACTTCATGGTGTCACTTGTTAGGGTTGGATGAACCTCCCTGTTTCAAGTTAACAGCACTAAATGTTTAAAGACTTTTCTGATAGTGTTGTGACAGCTGGCTACAGCATGCAGCAGACAGGGGCGCCACTCTGATGTAGGAATGAACTGAAATAACAAGGCCCCATTATTTATCATTTCATTCTTTATTCAGGAAAAATCTGACCTTTCTGTGTTTTTCAGTCGTGCAACAACAGCCGACTTTGTACATTTCGTACATTCCCCTCTTCAATAGTCGATCCAAACCGTGGTGGAGCATTGCCTATTAAACACTTGCCTCCCTCTTTGTGATGATATTCTGAGCACACAGCACATGGTGCAGAAAGAAGAAGAGCTTAGGGCCTTCAAGGATTCCCACTACTTCAGAAAACAGTAAATAATATATCTTATTGGATTTGAGGGAAGAGCACCGCACTTTGTAGAGGAAAATATCATAATTCAAGTATATGTGATGCAACAGGCCACAGCAGGGACACGCAGGATAAAATGAATGCTTAGAAACAGTATCAGTGGAGCTTCAAGTTGTCATTACCAGCTGAGATAACAGTGACGTCCTCTCGAGCCCAATACATAATGTCATTGTTCTTCCTCTTCCTGCTTTTAACAGTTTCAAGCCACTGCATAATGAATGTAAAAGCAGTATTACTCCATCTGTGGGGACAGACTAGAGAAACGTCAAAAAGCCGGACTGGGCTGTGCTTCCTCTTTTTTTTTATCCCCTTTTTTCCTCTTATGTTTTTTTCACTGAGCAACTGTAACCCAGAGATCCAGAGGGCTGACTCCTGGAGCATGACGATGTCCTCCGCTGTCTCTCCCATCCCAGAGAGAGAACTGTCCTGATTTATTGTCATTTGCCGTCATACGAGGATTCAAAAGACGGGTCTACACTTTTCACCCTCGGGTGGGAGGTGAAAGAGAAGTGACAGTGTGCTGTTTGTGTCTGGGACTCCAAACTCAGACCCAGAATGATGTTTTGCGTCGGCTCAGAAGTCGTCTCATTATGTGATTGATTTTATGGCTGAGGAGTTGGGAAATGAGACAGTGAGAGCGAGGGAGGACGGGACTGGTGAGACAGAGCCCATGTCATTAAACTCATTGGTGTTTTCATTGGTCATAGTCTGGTCCGGGCGTCTCAACTGCAGCTGCTCCGGTCATCGTGTCTTTTGATTAAATATCAAAGGCAATCCATAAAACTGTGATCCTGTGTGAACCTCTCGTGCAGCATGAAAGGTCTGAACCATCATACGCAGCACATGTGCTGCTGACGTCACACAGCAGACAGCCTGGCCTTCAGCTCTGTACGTTTTCCATAATGTCACACAGACAGACAAACAGAGGGACGGATGGATTGGATGGACGGGCGGACATTTAGTAATCCCCCTGGTGAAACTGTCAACACTGAAATGTGCTTGGAATGATATCAGAAGTAATTCTTGTAAATTCTTTATAAATTCCCTTTTACCGGGGACGTCTATATAGAAGAAGACCAGTGGACATCCGAGGACTGGAGCCCAACGACCACAGAGGACTGAAGAGCCTCCATGCTGCTCTGATGAAGGTCCCCGACCACAACTCCACTGATTAAAATTTCTGAGCCAGATGGTCATATATTTTTCACTCTTCTCCTGGCAAGGATTAGTTTCTGACTTGATTCATCAACAAGGAAACATACATTAGGTTTTATAGACACAAGCAAATAGCTGAGGATTTCGAAGACTGCGCAGTTTTGCGAATGAGAGATTTCCTGTATGCAAAACACTGATATGACAAAGAAGCGTGTTGACTACACAGTGGAGCTCTAGTTTGCACAAAGGTTAAGCACATTATGAAGTTAATTAGATCATTTGTGAGCAGCATTATTTGCTTGGGGAGACATTTGTGTTTGCTGAATATTAACTTCATTTCCTGACAGACATGTAGCTTTTTTTTCTTTATGGAGAATATTTGCTCCACATGCTCCGCTCTGTTTTTCACATCAAAGTCGACAAGTCTGGGGAACAAAACACCTTGTCCGATAAATGCAGCATCAGTCGGGGCTGTAGAGTCTGGAAATGAAACTTGTCCTGAAAGTTTTGCCGTAGCTTCAGTTATGTCTTTGAGACAAAGTTGTACCAAAGGCAGAGAAGCTCTAACTGGTTACATCAATTATGAACCTACAGGCTCCCAACGATGCAAGTATTTTTCACACAAAGACGGTGGCCCAAATCAGATTAAGAGGAAGAAGCGTGAGTTGTTGACTTGTTCTGATGCTGCAGTGACAGTAAAGTGACATTAAAGATGAACTATGCAGGATCTTCACGTCACTAAAGAGCTTCAGAGTAATTATGATGGTTACATGACTTGTTACAGGGAGAATGGAGGCTCTCTGCCTTCCACCTAGCCTCATCTCTTGGCTGAAAACCAACCTTGCAAGACCAGCACCTCCATCCCGATGTCCCTGATCTCGTCTCGGCAGCACCACAACACAAACTCGCCCCTTAATCCATACTCTCGTGTTACTGATAGATAAGGCCACACAGATATACACATCATAAAACATATGTGATTTATACAACCAGACTTGCATAGTTGCCCTTAACTTATGTTTGTCTTTAGTCTGTTTGTGTAGTTGTGGTCCGACAGTAAAACGTTTAGAACTTGTCTATTCATTACCAAAGCATTACCAGTAATGTAAATATGAATAATTGTGCACCTGAATCTTCTGCATATTCTCCTCTTATACATCAGTCCTCCTTGCAAAAGATAAGTTCCTCTAGAGCCCTGCACTTGGCATGTTAGCATGTCTGAAAGGCAGGAAATCATCAAACTACACTACAAACAGCAGTGACCTACAAGCCGCTCACGACTGGTGTCTGCAGACGAGCAGCCGCCCCACCAGCACAGCTGACACATAAGCGTGGACAGTGAACACAACACGGCTCTGTGCAATGTGGAATAAACTGAGAAGTGGTTCCAAGGTTTTAGAAGGTGAACGAGAGGCTGCAACACAACTCTGAGAAGTGTTGCTTTTGATCGACAGAGCCACATTCATTATTCAGAGCCTGATTTTGCTTTAAATTAAAACACATATATATTATAATTGAAATATGAAAGTGCCCTAGAAATACATTACTGGAGACTCGGAGGCAGTGGGAGGAAGCTTTGTCTTGCCGCATACTTTTCACGCTTCTTTTGTCATTAAACAGTCTATGAGTCATTGATAAGTGCATTTTTCCCCCCTTTTTTTTTTTTTTTTTTACAAAGAACACTGAAATGGCAGGACTCAAAAAAAAAACAATGAAACACGACTTGACCTCAGTTATGCCATATATTTTGCTGCTGTCAACAAAACAGATTTAATTGAGCTCAAATTGCATCTGGATATTTGGAGTGCCACTTCATGTGTGGACTTTACAGACATTCAGATCGGTGTTTCTCAAAAGGATGTGTCACTTATTCAATCAGGTATATGTGCATTTAACAGCCACTCTGAGGGCGCTTTGTCTTTTTCTCCTGTAAAAAACAGCCAACCACAGCGTTAACAAGCCTTTAAGAGAACATTATGAATTATAATTTGAGTGCATTATGTGCTAATTTCTCCAGGGGTAGCGCCAGTAGCCTCCGTGTGAGGCCTTTTTTTCCACTGCTTTCCCTCCCGGTGAACAAAGTCACAACAGAGTGAAACAATAACATTTCTCACTGTGCTGCTGCAGCCTATATTTTCACGCTGCGGTGAGTGGGAGCCCGCGGACCATGCAGGCAAAGTCAGAATCATTCGAGTCATTTTTAGTCTTAAGCATTATTCCGACAAGGAAGACACTTATTACCACAGTCAGGCAGTTTCCACTCAGTCAGATCCCCAGACACCTGCCTGCCCTACAGGACATTATTCCATGGATGGTGCTTTGAAGCAACACACACACACACACACACACACACTCACACTCAGACCCAGTATGCACACAACCTGTGGCATACACATGCATACATAAACATGCATGAATACACAACCAATTGTGCACACACGCGCACGCACACACACACACACACACACACACACACACACCACAGGCTCATTTGCACACGTGAAATGAGCACCACTCTTGCAAAGCAATCCCTGCCACAGCCAGCCTCTCACTGCTCGCCACAGGAGGGTGATGTATATATTTACCGCCTTTCGAGTGGATCAGTCATGGGGAAAAGCTGCAGTAAAGCTATATTACTTCAAACAGTGTTGTTTTCACACCGCTGACCGCTTCTTCAACCAGATACTCCACATTTGCTTCACACATTTCTCTGGGTAGATTTACAGACTTAAAGCAGCGTTAAGCTTTATTTGACAACTCGAGGCCAGAAAGTAAAATCCACATCAACTTCATCATTAACCACTGTCACATGTTTTTTTTTTTTTTTTGGTCAGATTCCCTCAAAGTCATTTTTAAAAACTCATGTTTTATTGACTGTACAGCTACGACATATGTTCACTACCATTAATTCATCGGCCAATTATTTTCTCCATTAATAAATGTCACAAAAATGTGCATAATGGCTGCTACAACCCGAGGTGACGTCTTCAAAAGGTCTTGTTCGGCTCAGCCAATACTTCAATATCACGTATGACAAAGGTGAATTAAAATCCTCATACTTGAGAAGGTTATCTTTGGAAGACTATGATCATGCGGGATCTGATCTGGTTGATTTCCCATTGACCAGATGTCAATATTGACTCAAACACTGATAAAAATACATTTCCTAACAATAAATGTAGATTTATTTATTTATAATTCATTTAGTCAGGATGAAACTCCTCAATCCAACAAAACGAAACTGCAAATGATGATTCTTATGTGGATCAGCAACACCAGCCTCTCTTTAAAGAGGTACTGCTTCTATTTCATATTGTCCCTCCATAAAGTTGGGGGCAAAAGAGACAAGCACTTTAAAAAACGGTCTAAACGTTCAGTCCCTGCAGCCGGTCGAGCCAGATGCACTGAATTTCACATTTCCTATTATGCAACTTGATTTTATCTTTCATCAGAAATCCTCCGGCTCCTCAACGGCCACTTCGCCAAAACCCCACATCTCCCCATCTGTAATGCGTGCTCATGCCTTTGAAAAATTTAAGCAGGCGTCATGGAGGACTCTCTCTCTTTAAAGTCTCAGAAGGAATTATACAACTGTTTTCACAGGATGAGCTGCACTTCTCGTGACAGAAAAGTAAACTGAGTCTCATGAGTGAAATCGGTGGAGTGCCCCTTTAAAATTACATGCAGCCAGTTGAGCAGTTGAGCAGAGTTCACCACAGTAAGTGCACCAAGTTTATCTCTTAAGTGCTGTTGAGCAAAACATCACTGGCTGCCAGGTGCACGTGAAGGCGCCTGGATTCACAAGGTTCAGTTCTGAGCTTTAATTCAACCAAATCTAGAAGATAAAATCCCTGAGCTTGAATTAATTATAGTGTATGAATAAAAAAAAAAGACGTTTAAAACACTCAGTCTATGTGTGGTCTTATTAATAAGTGATGTACCACCAAGTGACAAGTGTCATTTTAACCCCCTGAAAGCGACGGCTCAGCAGCGGCTAACATAAAAAGCTGCAGCTAATGCTAAAGCTTATTAACGCCAGAGGTCGGCGATTCTGTATCTCACCACCCTCAGTGTCTCAACTCAGTCACTCACCACTGCACCCAATTAATATTTCATTTTCACACACAAAGGCATTCTTCAATACTCAGTAGTATCTAACACTGTCCACTCGGGTGCCATTAGAGTATCAAAGTGCAATGGCCTGGCCTGTTCATGAGGCTCTTGCTGCAATGCATTAGGGGAAAAAAAAAAGCCCTCCACCTTGTATGAAGTTAAACCGAGGCATTTACACTTCGGCACCACCCACTGACCTTAATTGCAGCGGTGATCACAGGTGAGTCCGGTCACAGTGAACGACATAAGTGGCACCTTCCTCGCACAAAGAGGACAGGGACTTGATAGTGTTCACTGCAAGGTGAGGGAAATCCTTTTTGTTAACTGAGCTGCAGGTAAAAAAAAATGTCATTAAGAAAAAGCCTCTTCTTTCTAAACTACTCTAACAGAATGTGCTTTTCTCTTTTCTTTTTTTTTTATCACAGCTGTCCTTCCAGCTTGTAGCGTGCACCGAATCAAAGGCAAATATAGAATCAGTGCAACTCATTTCATGGGAGGGTATCAAACTCTAAAAAGTGCAGCTGTTGGAAGCGTGAAGCACGACGCAGCTTTTAAGTGTCTTGGTTTCAGATGGCAGATTAAGAACAGGCAGGATGGTGTTACAGAAAAACTGTGGAAAGTGTCTGTGCTGAGGAGCTCTGCCTGCTGATCTGAGAACAGTGTCCACAGAGTTCTGCATCAACTCAAACCAAGTGTCTTTAGGAAAATCTGACTTATACAGTAGGGTCCATTCTGCAGCACATGATTTATTCCCAAAGCAAACATCCAGGGACAGTCATTAATCAGTATTTGGAAGATTAAAAATGAATCAATCTATATCTATATCTCTATATCTATATCTATCTATATATCATATATCTATATATATATATATATATATATGTCACAAAATATCACCAGAGAATTATTGCCCATCTCTGCAGCATTTACCTCCTCATTTTGCAAAGGTTACTCTGACTGTGCATCAAAACTTACACTCGTTATTGGAGTCATGAACACCCCAGACATGATGCATGTATTTTTAGATTCAGTGGGATGTACAGTCTCCGGAGATATCACCATTTCATTATTAAATTGCCCATAAACCAAAGAAAAATGATGCTCCATATAAATTCAGAACTTGCCTGAGAATAATCACATTTTAAAAAAAGAATGTCTTCAGTATCAAAGTGCCTGCAAACCCACGGGTAAACTGCAAAGAGGAGCTACTAACAGCTAACTCAACACAATCTTAATGGTGCCAATTTGCCCCCCCCCCCCACACAAAAAAAATGCAAACAACAACGATGAGAGTGGGTATAGACGAGCTGCTAAAGTGGAGCTGATGTCAAACAGTCTTCACAAAGTGATGCAATTATTGTAAATCAGTGAAAGTCTGAAAGTGGCCAAAGTTTAGAAAATGTGATTCTTAGCAGGGGGAGGATGTAGCACTAAACATTCATCAGGTGGACAGAGACTCTACTCCGGCTGAATGCTAATGCTGCTCCAGTGTCTGCTAAAAGTCTAAGTGGGCTATTGTTGGGCTGGAATAAACTCTAAAAGGTAATGATATTTCAGGCTGTGTCAATTAGCTTGTATTTGTTCGTCTATACTCCAAATGGCCAAAGACGAAGAATAAAACTAAATGTTTCAGAGAACCTGTCATTATTCAGGAGTAATGCTGTGTTTGGTGAGTGGATAGAAAATAGAAAGAGATTAGGTAGAAGCACATTTGCCTGAAAGGACATGTTCACTCACTTTCCTTTGTTTAATTCTCTAAGATAATATTTGTCTCTGATGATCAATATATCTGCAATAACAGCATATTTTAACACCCTCCTGCTCCTGCTGAGAGCTCAGATTCAAACTTGACTGATCTGGGACCTCGGTACTAGTTGCTGTCTTCCCCCCGAAGACACAAACTTGAAGAAGAAGAAGAAGCTGCGCAGTTTGCAGCGACAGATAATGCTGCCTAATGCACACGGCTTTGTGCTGATGATTGGCTGTCTGTCAGTGGGTTATCTGATGGAGTTTCAGACTGAATCCTAGCAGCAGCAGCAGCAGCAGCAGCAGCAGCAGCAGCAGCAGAGATACGTTTAAGTGTTCAGACATATCCCATGATGTGCTTTACACACTGAGCAACGTCTGGTTCATCTTTACGTCTCGCCTGATATGGGCCAGAGCTGATACAGAACTCAGTCCTGTCTCCTTTTGTTTTATGTCACTGATCGAAGTTAATCCATTTTTTAGAAAAAAAAAACATGTCAATTCTTCTCTGCCTTGTTTTATTTTTAATCTTTCGCTGCTACTCGTCAAAGCGTTCACCAGGAATAAAAACCAAAAAAATCTAAAGGAAAACTTTTGAATACCATTTTTCTTGCCTTGTTAAATCATTTCCATATTAAGGCATTTCTCTCTTTTCTTTTTTACAATGCCCACGGGTTCCATTTGAACAGAGCCACTGAAGTGTGAGTTGAGGATTAGAATATAATCTCCGACTCCTCACAACTTCTGTGCAGTGCTATCATTTCCAACTGCACAGGAGAGGTCCCCCCCCCCACCGCCTCCTCCTCCCCTTCTGTTGGTGGTGGGCCAAATCCATTGCGTTTCCATTTTTCAACCTCTCCTGCTGCCCTTATCCAATTCAGGGCTTATGATTGTAATACTAAAACAGAGCGAGTTGTCAAACCAGAAACAGCGATGATGAATGCCACGCTGCTCTGTGTGCTTGTTTGTTTTGGGGGTTGCGTGGGTAAAGGGGAAGGGGGGGGGTACAGAATTGAAGTTTATGCTTACTTGTTGAGGTGCATTTTCTCGACCGCGGCTGCTCTGCTGTACTCTCGCAGGCAGCATTGATTAAATGGAATAGTTCTGTTATCTGGATAAAAAGAGGAGAAACATGAGGATGATAGTGGGCAAGGGAAAATAATGAGTTCTTTCATCTTGGCAGTGAGGGCGTCTGCGTCTTTCAGACTCCCAGGGAGATGTACACAGCTTAAGGAAACGTTTAATTAGAAAATGTCAACCTTGTGTCTGCGCGCTGTGTGTGCAGAATAATAACATTTTTGATGTTAATATGACAGCACATTTCCTTTGGCTGCTTTCAGACCAACTCAAAAGACACGCAATCAATTGATTCTGAAGAGGGAGAAAAAATAATTACCCACCTACAGTACGTTACTGCCGCTGCTCTGAAGAGGACACGGGGCTGTTAATGATTCTGTGGCACTCGATCGTTCGCCACGTTTCATATTGTATCAGACTGAATCGCAGTAGTCCTGCACCGGTATCCTCCCCATCCACATCAATGTGGGTGAGAGCTGGAGAGGACGTCAACAAGAGCGGTCAGAGGCCGTTGTGACTCATGGGGCTGAGTGGCCTGTAACACAATGTCACTTTACACATATCGTACTTTTTAATGCTGGTTTTTACACTTGTTTTTAGGAAAGGTCAGAGTGTCTATTGATTGGTTTGCGTCCGAGTGTCACTCATTGTTTTTGTGCACATGGGCAACGTCAAAGAGAGCCTACAATAAAGTCTCCTGAGTCTGAATCTAAACCTGCAAAAAAAAGTCAAATCTCTCACATGTCACAATGAAACTTAACTATTTGGACAAACACTAAGAGCAATGAGTAAAACAGAACTTAACAGAGAAGGACCATTAAGTCTCTGTCCCCCAGCGCTCCCTCCCTCATTAAGACACAAATGGCTCAGTCTGCACCTGCACTGTGGTTTTGATCACAAGCTAACGTGGCTAATCGTGCCGACTCCCGGCAGCCAAGATGCTTTTTTTCTCCCTCAACATCAAAGCTAAACCTGGATCACTAAAAAAGAACCAAATGAAGGGAAAGACATCAAAAAAAAGAAAGAAAACAACTAAGGACATTATTTCAGCTGCCAGGAGGAAAGGTGAGCTGGTTACTGTTTCAACACCGCTCAAAGCTAATACAGCCGTTTGTGTGGCACACAGCGGTTACCTGGTTACACGTCCTGCAGCCTGAGCAGCTTAGCTTGCAGATATTCAGGGAATATTTACATAACAGTGAGCACAATGAATAAATGCAAATGATCTGTGTCTGTCTGTGTGTGTGTGTGTGTGTGTTAGGACAGAGGAGCAGAGAGGGCAGAAGCTGAATTTAGATAAGTGCAGCAGCAACATAAATATTTATTGACGAAGTGATACAAGGGATGATGTGTCAATTTAACAACACGCTGATGATAATGAAGTTGGACGGAGAAACTTGTGGCAGCTGCAGAGAGGGAAGCAGCAGGTTCACCTCCATCTGACCACACTGCTGCTGAACAATGACAGCCGTGCTGCACGGTTTAAGCTCGCTGTTCTGAATCCTGTGAGCGGGTCAGGGCCTGTTATCAGACCTCTGTGCTTCAGTGTAGCTCAGCTCCTAAAACACTCACACATCTGTGTTATTCAGTGCTATACAACTGAGTTTGTGAAGTTCATGATAGTGTACATGTCCTTCAATATCTCCCTGTTTGTCCTGTGGTCGTCCATGTGGTGTCTGTGTTTGTCTTTCAGGTCCCTCGGGGCTTTAAGGTGGTCACGCAGGTGAACGCTGCTTCCTTCATCTGCCTTGTTAATCCTTGTTAAAACACACATAGATCACAATTAATGGCTCTTGCTTCTGCTTTCTCTGAATCCCTCTTTCATCCACTTAGCTGCAGTGACTCCACCAGGACCCGTCCCGCTCAGAAAACACGATTTAATTTCGTTTTAGTCTGTCTTAAGCTCGTCCTCTACCAAGGTAAAGGCCTTGGAGGAACCCTCAGGGGTTTCTTTGGGAGGATGACCAGTGACCACAGGGGCGCCTCAGGATGTTTCTGAAAGGCTTCAATTATTAATGATTCAACAAATCTAAAGATGCACCTTTTTGGTAAATATTAGAAGATAAGACAGAAAAACTGTTTCTAACACAGCCTAGGTGGTTTGTCTCTACCCTCAGATAGGCCTGCGCCATAGGAGCCAACCAGCAGGCGGACCAGACCTCTGTTGTCAGGGTAACTTGAACATGGCGCATAGGAGCAGCAGGTGTGCTGGTGCAAACAAAACCAAACAGGTCGATTCTCACGTCGCATTTCTAACTTAATACAACATCTATTACAGATTTAATTGTTGGCGCAGCTAAGCTAACACTTTCTTTTCTCTCAGGCTTTCAGCTAAGCTAGGCTAAACTGTCCCTGGATCCAACACAGTGAGATCAAATGTTTCCAAGTCGTCTCATGCAGGGTTTCCCCTCTGGTTTCTGGAGGGCTCACACACACACACACACACACACACACACACACACACACACCTTTTCAACAATGTAACAGCTCTGGCAACTTTAGCAAAAAAAAACCTGTGCAGCTGGAAGCCTGTGCACAGGTCACTCTCTCAGTGGGGGCAGTCACTGGCCAGCTGACTGAGCTGATTCGCTCTCTCAGGAACAGCTTCTCTGACTTCAGCCTCTTCGAGCTCATCGTCTGTGACAGCTGTAATTTTGGGATGGATTTTTATCTCTGGTTTATTTCTGCAGCGACGACGTCGAGCGACGTCATCGTCACATTTCTACTCAGAAAAACTCCTGCAGTTTAAATATTTTTATGTCTGACTTACTCAGAAAAGAGACGGACTGACATGAGAATGCTGGCTAGTCCAGCGATATCAAACACCCATGATGCATCACTCTTATACGCTCTCTCTCTATTCATCATATCATATTTGGGCCAGTGTAGTTTCCTTTCAGTGAGTTGTTCCTCGTTCATTCAGCTTGGTCCCTGCACCTCAGTCTTAACAATGACAACAAAGGCCGTGTCATCTCGCTGTGTGGAAGACAACAAACAAGTGTGTTTCCCAAAATGTCACAGCGGTCCTTTCAGGTGCTCGTCGACTCCTCTGAGGGTCTTTGATAACCCCCCTGATGAACCTCAGTTTTGCAAAGTGTGTTTCGACACACACACACACACACAGCTCCACTGGCTGCTAAAACCAAGTTAAACATGGAGACAGTGTGAGCTTATTTATTGCCTCCATAAAAGCCGGTGAGTGCGAAGGAAGACGGAGCGGAAGATGGAGGACGATGGAGGAGAGAGACGGAGCAGCTGCAGGCTCGGCTGCCTGAGAGGCTCTAGTTTGTTATCACCAAGCAGGAAGCTACATAGGCGGGATAAAGTCACACACACACACACACGCAGGAACACACACACACAGGAACACATGTAGGTGAACATTAAGGTGGTTGTCTAAAAGATTCCACTTGCAGATAAGCACATATAATCACACAGACACACACCTACAGACAGGTATGATGCAGACACACACACAGTCAGCATGTGATTCATACTGTACTGAAAATTTCACACTTCCTGATTATGCCTCAGACACAAGCAGACACACACACACACACACACACACACACAGCTACACATTCACACACGTCGGCACAGTCCAACAAACAAAGTATAGGTGATCACAAAAACCACATGCACACACATGCATGTACACACACAAAAACACTGCCACCCACTCAACTCAACACCCCTTACATACAAACAATTTCCCACTTACCACTCTGCCTCAGCCAATTTCATAGCAAATATAAAAAAAGAAAAGAAAAGTCCCTGTTCAGAAGCTGATAGTGGGTGCATCACGGCTTCCAACTGCCTGAAGATGAGAAAGTTCAGCTCAGGCTGTTGGATTAGTGCCCCTTCTCTTTGTAGTGTTGTGTCCTTAACTTACAGGGAGCAGTGCCGGATGGATCAGCAGAGACACGACGGGGTGACAGGTTCGCCCGCGACTACACTTTAGCTTGTCATAGCCTGAACGCTCTCTGGTTCATCTGAAGCTCTGACAGCGGGACAAAGGGGTTTGTCACTCCGGCATGAAGCAGCGGAGTGGCGGCTGGCGTGTTACATGTGGGGCGCTCATTAAGGCTCCATTCACATTCAGTCGACACGAATGAGACAGCTGCAGCTTTTAAAACAATGGCAGTGACACCACAGGAGCGAGAGCTGCAGCCACAGAACATGCGGGGGGGCGGGGGGGGGGGGGGGTGCAGATGAATCTGGCACAACACAATGTAAAGTCACCTATCGACACACAAACAATATGCAGCAGCTGGATGAATAAGAGTTTGATGCTGGACTCCAGGACGGTGCAGAGTGGACTGATGGATTGGGGTTTTTTTTGCTTTCACCTTGTGCAGATTCGTTTTTCTATCAACTACCCCCAACTACCCCCAACTACCCCCAACTACCCTCAAAGACTTAAAAACTTCTCAGAGGCCCTGAAGATAAAACTGACTAACCGTCCATAAACACATCATCATGTTTTGTTTGTAGGGGCAGTGTAGCGTCTCACCTGGTGGAGCAGTGCACTGCTGGGGGTCCGACCTGTGGCCCCCTGCTGGATGTCGCCCCCTCTCTCTCCTTGGCTGTCGACACAGGGGAGGGAGGATGCCTCCGAAAAAAACACCTTTAACAAAAGACAAAAAAAACCAAATAGAATCTTGTGTGTTTGCAGCTGGAGGTGACCTGCCACAGCTTCACTGAGCTCTGCTTTATGATCGCAGCTTTTTGGTGCTCCAGGAGGTTTTGCTGTTGCTGTTGGCACCTGGGGCGAACTGGCTGCAGGCCAGGTGAGACAGAGGTGTAAGTGATTGTTGTAAGAGACATTTCCCATTGTTTCTAAAACACTGTCTGATAGTATCATCACTTACTGCGTGTGTTTCTGTGTCTAAAATCTGAAATTCAGAAAATGCTTCATCTAAACTGGTCCTGGGAACATTATCTGAAAGGCAGAAGTGTTTTGCACCAGTTTTGACACACACACACACACACACACACACACACACACACACACACACACACACACTTTCGGGCATGTATTCACCACTCTGTACTTGCGTTTACACATAAAAAGCGACAGAAGTGTATATAAAATAATAATATAAAAAGAGAGAGGCGTTCAAACCCAACCTTGTTTTCCCCTACACACACACACACACACCACTGGACCAATCACATTGCGACGTCTGATTGTTCCAGAGAAGCTGCAGAAATTGTCGGACACAGCTCACCTAATTGGGAGAAGAGTGGAGGGAGGAGTGGGTTTCAGTTGCTGTTTGACGATCTGACAAGCTCCTCACTGATGCCTTTACGCTGCCATATACCCCCCCCCCCCCCACACACACACGCACAAACTGAACATACAACGTTAGGTGGGCAATTACACCGGATGCGCCTCCAGCAGCAGAAGGCGTCTTTTTCTAATTGATTCCAGTGAAATGTTTCACACGCTGCTTATGTGATTTTGCATGAAAAATCTCCAAGTAAAAGAAGCGGAGGGAGGATTTTTTTATTTATTGTGTCTATTTTTCATATTTTTACAGATATGGTGGAGAAAACAGTGTGTGTTCAGTTGATCCCTGCAGCATCACACTTCATTAAGTGGTTCATTTTCCAAGTTTTCCAGTGGCTGGATCTTCACTATGGATGATGTAATCAACATCATTTCAGTTATTGTTATGGGTCCAGGGGAACATTATTGCTGGAGGATGGGTGGACTATTATTTTTGAGAGGGGGGGGGGGGGTTATTTTATGCCTTTATTTAACAAGGCAGTGCAGACAGACAGGAAACACAGGGACAGAGGAAAAGGGGAATGATGCAGCCCGACGTCGAGTCGACGGGGAGAAGCTGGAGACCTCGCTGCTCAGACGATGACATTCACACACGTCTTCTCACACTGTTCTGTCTGGAGAGTTCATGTCATTGTCACAAATGTGTAATGTTTTTCATTTTCACATTTGTTGTTGCAGGTATAGTCAGGACAAACCGACAAAAAGTGTTAATTTCAACTGAACCAACAGCAAAGTGATAATGTGTGTGTTTCTGTATTCCTTTGTCCCTGCAGAGGTACCTGCTCTCACCAGTAGGTGGACTGATTACAACAGACCCCTGCCTCGCACCATCTGCACGTACAGTTTTATCACATAATGCAGCCAGAGAGCCCCAACAAGCCACAGCTAAATAGTTTTTGTCAGGAACGTCCCATTCAGAGAAGATAAAATAAAGTTGCTCGCTGCCGAGAGCCCAGACCCACGCCTCGGCTGTCTGACTTTTAACTTGACAATTTGTCACAGCTCATAATGGTTTCCAGCGAGGAGCAACAGATCAGAATCAAGCCAGAGGAGCAAGTGAGCGAAACAACGTAGTGATTGGGTTGCTAATGATGTGCCTTTTGTTTACTGCGCGACGGCCTCTCACACTCACACACACACACACACACACACACACACACACACACACACACACACACACACACACACCCTTTGATATTCACACAGAGATCCCTCTGTCAAACATCGGCTCGTTTCATTTTTAATGCCGAATGCGTCTGGCTGGAGTTTTAACACTGTCACAGCGCTCGTGTCACTTTGCAGGTTCTGACAGGCTCACGGCGTCGGCTCAAAATCAACATCATGTTACAAGTACAACACTCAAACCTCACATATTTTAAATATTACTGAATAGAATCTGATCGGCCCGACACTCATTAGTCATTCATGGTTCCTTCCTATATAATAATAATAATGATGATGATGATAATGACTGCAGTTCCAGCTACAGCTGCAGCTATAGCACAACTCTCTTTTGTGCATCTATTCATGATGTGATGTATTGTGACCTTGTCACATCGGCATAATGTGCATTTCATGAATGAATATATAGCGACTCCATTCCACATTCTGATAAAATGACAGACTGTAAATAAATACACATTCACAGTCATAAAGGAAACTAAAACAGCAAATCTTGCTGCTCTAATGGACAACAACTGGAACGCTAAACAAAATAAAGCAGATTTCAGTTGGATAAAAACGGCCTTTGATGTGCGACATCACTAAAAGCCAGTCATTTATATAAATAAGCATTTCTATGACCAACAACCAAAATGATGACAATGAGTCTGTGTTTTCTCTGAGGAGGAAAAAACGTAGATGAACTGAAATCCTAAAGACTGAGTGCATGCAATTACAAGAGCTGTAATGACCTCAACGTGCCGTTATAATTAGTCTTTTTTTGTTGTTGCAACAGATGTGTCTCTTTGATCAACATCACATATGTGAACTATAATCCTGAAAAAAAAAGTCTTGTCGTGTGTGTGGTATTAAAGGGGACATATGATGGAAATATCACTTTTTGAAGGTTCTTTCTTCATCTTCAGGTGTTTGTCTTGCCTTCTGGCCCCAGAATGTGAGAACTGACAAAAAAGATCTGTAATTTTCAGCTCCACAGGTTGAATCCATGTGGTCTTTCCCAGCTGTTCCCTCAATTGTCTGATAATGATGTCATTAGTTTTTGAATTTGCATAATACCACCCCTACCTGGTACTGGTAGAAGGGGTGGGGCGGGGCTAGCAGTGGTTCATTTGCATTTAAAGGGACAGGCACTGAAACAGACCGTTCTGAACAGGGCTGCTTTGAGCGGATGAAAAGAGCTGTGACGTTTGATCCTTGGTATTTTGACCGAAGCATGTCACAGACAATTTGTGGAGAAGGGGCATAATATGTCTCCTTTAAGTGCTGCATTTCAGTCGTAGATTTATTTTTTTAATTTTTTGTATCTATTTAATTATTTTGGATGTGAGTCATGGACTCCCAGGCAGCTGTCACACTGTGAACATCGTCTCACCCCAGGCTGGATCTCATTAGCATTGCAGACGTCTTGTTTTAGATACAGGGAGCGAGTCAAACAAAACCACTTCACAGAGAACCAATCTCTTGCTCCTGTTTCGCCACAGTAGCCCATCACCTGCTGCCAAGAGCCCTTTTCAGGGGGATTGTTCCTGCTCCACTGATGCACAGTAAGGAGAACCTCCCCGTGGGTTCCTCTGCCCACTTTTCATGGTGGAGGACGTCTGCTTTTACAGAGGGGCCTGGCTGCAGAAAGAGGACGCTTCAAACAGCATGTCCATTCGCAGGAAGACGGGTCTATTTTTGCCTTGTTTCTCAAAGTTCGATACTGCAGCTCTTTGTGGATCCTCATCAGCGGTACTCAAACGCTTTACTTAAAGACACTGAAAAACCTATTATCTCAGTCAGCTTCATATAATGAGCGAGGCGCATCTGGATGAACACGATTTTCTGCCAAAGTCAGAACAGGTTTTGGTGATTTCACATGAAATAAAGCTCATCTCTGAGCTGTGTGGGCTGGGCCAAGATGTGCTGACAACTTATGAGTCATCAGATCAGAGTGTCAGGTGTATTTCTGCAAGATGTGATGTTACTATTCTAAATCATATGGAAAAGGTTTCAGGGGCTTTAACTCAAAGTAATAAAGTGTTGATATGTTGGGCACAATTCATCGGATATGAAAACTCACATTCTGGGATGTTTGTGTTTTCAGATCAGTTGAAGGTTTCCACGGGTCGAGGAAACGTCAAGTCAACAAGGCACCGTCTCATCGAGCTGAAACACAACAGCAGCACGAATATTTTTCAAAAGATGAAGCTTCTCTGCAGACAGCAACATTTTATTCATTTATAAGATGAAACAGCATCTTCAAACTGAATAAATGCAAACATCTACCTCTGCCGGGCAGTGGAGCGAAAGCACAGAGACTCTCAAACTGAAAAACACTAATGTGCAAGTACATCGTAACTGGCCCACTCACTAGATATGTCATCTCCAAAGTATTCTAATAAAATGTGAACACGTGAAGGAAGCTCAGAGCTGCTCTGCTGTCGCCGACTCCTCCAAGCTTCCAGCTAATTCAAAAATGAGCAAAGAGGTGGGGATGTGTGGAGCTGAGACCTCAGTGGCAGGCATACACTCACCCAACTGTCAAAGAGACCACGCCCCAGTTATTCAGCACTTCAGAGCCTTAGTAAAACACAAACAGGTGAGTTATATACAAGCTGATCCAACCCTCTTGTACAATCATCATGAAGGAGGAAATTAGCTGTAGCCACCAAAACTGTCTTTGTATCAGGCCATTTTAACATGGGAGTTTATGGAGACTTTGCTGCTTTAGGAGCCTCAAGTGGTCATTAGAGGAACTGCACCTCCTCCAGACATGGACGCTGTCGCTTGATTATAAGCAAAGACTGTTAATCAGTCGATGTATGAAAACATGTGACAGGACCTAATGAACGAATGTGTAGAAAGTTCCAAGTACCTTTGCTCATATCAGGCCACAGGTTGTAAATTAATTAATCTTAATTAAATGACTAATTGAATGTGTTGGGGCAAGGTGACATTGGCCTGAAAAATGAACGTGATTCTTTGCTTTAACTGAAAGTTTTCTTAATTCTGATTAAGCTCTGTGAGCTTCAGGGACATTTACTCCCTGGGAGGTGGTGACCTCCTCCTCTGAGGAGACCAGCAGAGCTCATGAGAGCTTTTCTTTCAAAAAAAAAAAAAAAAGCATCACATGTATTTCTACGACGACGACAAAGACGACACACAGGGCACAAGCTCCTCTGAGGAACTGAACAAATACCAATTATTGGACAAAGTCTTAACCCACCAGATACAAAATCCTACAGCACTACAGAAGTGAGTCTTGTCGAGAGGCTCAGTGTATTTCCTGGTTAGGTCTGTGATAACTAACACGGAACATGATACAGATGCATATGGCAGAGGGATTATGGGATTTGGTAAAAAGTAGACATTAGGGAATACGTTCATCCTGCCCACCTGGATTCAGACAGTCAGGTGTGAAAAGACACATGTAAGGAGGCAGAGTGCTGGAGCGTAGCAGCAGGACTGTAAGCCTCATACATGCATGTGTGAGTTAGTGTGTGCATAGTATGAATGCATCTGTAAGATCCGTGTCGGTTGTGCGTTGGTGCGTGCTCACATCTGACTCACTGAAAAGCCACCCGTGATCAAAGCCGGGACAGACTGAGACGGACAGACAGGAGAGGACAGGATGAGCCAGAGATGGACCCGGTCCAGTCCTCGCATTAGATGTGTGTGTGTCACAAAGACAAATCACCGGAGCCAACAGCTGAGACGACGCAAACTACAAAAAGAGTGAAGTGCATTTAAATGCAATGACGTCTTTGAAAAAAAAAAACACCTGCTCTGCCATATTTGAAAACAGAAGGCGTGCGTTTCCCTCCCTCACAAGCCTTTGAACGCCACACATCTGGGTTTCTCTGCACCCAGATCATGTAGGTATGTGCTGTTGTGTAACGTGGCCAGCAGGTTGCCAGGAGGTAGAGAGGCAGAATTATAACCAAAACATGTTTATTTCATTCTCAGAGCCAGAAGGAGGCTTTATCCAAGCGCTAAGCTGGTGAGTATTATACCTTCATGTGAGTAGGTATGTTGCGCCGGTGCTGACTGGGCCCACGTGCCTGTGAAGGGGCCTTTAGATGGCAAACACAAAACACTGTAAAGAAAAAAAAAAAAAAAACACAGGCAACATGGAGACCTCCTGCTGAACTCCGGCCCCGGAAGATGGATTCAACTGCTGTGCCCACATAATTACACATAACATGTGCACTCAGATTTCTCTTCTTCATAATAAATGCACCGTGTGAGGCCAGTCACAAATTGTGAGTGCTTTCTTTTCCCAAAGGTAGAACACATGAAGGAGGAACAAAGAGCCCAAGATGTCAGATGAATCGCAGCAGGTCCCAGCACTGGATTTTAATTACATGCTAGTTGTTTTTGCACAAAGATGCAAAATGGAATCAAAAAAATCCAAGCAGCTTTAATGTTTAGACATCTTACTTGTTGCCACTCAGAAATGTGCAGTGTGTCAGGATTTACATGCAGTGATAGTGAGACAGTGACGATATCTCCCTCTGAAAAGCACAACAGACACTGTCAACAAACTGCAGCTGCTCAAGCACCACCACCGGCGGGTAACCGGTGGGTTAGACCGACGACTTCTGATTTGGGTTCAGATCTCAGCAGAAGCGTCTCTATGTGGCTACAATATTCATTTGCTGTGTTTTACATATGTGAATTATTCATGTCTTCCCACAGTGATATTGTTTTTGTGAATCATGAGGAGACTGACGTGACTGTTTGACTTTGGCATGCAATATCTTCCATTCACCTGGGAGGCCTCCACATATGGAACATGCATGTCAGAGGAAGGAAGTGGGGAAAACGAGTTGTTGGCACTCGCTGGAATAATCTGATGAGTACGTGAAAGGGACTTGTGTAAACAGAGAAGTCAAACGTACTTCCTTACTGTAAATACAGCAGTGAGAAGTGGCCGGTAACCACTTCTAGTAGAGCACCGCTGTGGAAAAAGCCCCGTTTCTTTTAAAGCTCATTTAGAAACACTGATTCACTAGTCGCTGTTTAGCTCTCAACAGCTTTAACACTAGTTTTACACTCCTGTTCCTGACATATGACACATATATCTTTATATTCAGTGATGTCACCTATATTATTATCACCTAGTTTCATTAAAACAGCATAGCCTGCACACAAAACCAAATCTATATTTTGACATATTTACTGGTCTGAGATTTGACAGGCTGCTGTTTGTAATAACATATACTGACTGGCTTTGAGACAGACATGTACTTATGTAACATATCTACAATATAAGCATGCACATGGCCTATGGGCAGGATATGTCGTTTCATGGAAATGTTCTAATTTCTAACACGTTCTATGTATAATTTTTACGTATGTGATTTGGCTCATATGTACATGTGCATCTATATATATACACACTCTGCATATACACATGCATGACATGTGCGTGTGGTTTCCTTGGATCCGAAGCTCGTATGATGCAGTGAACACAAGCAGCGATTCCAGACACGTTGAAGCTAAACCTGAAAATGACACTGAATATTTAACAAAATAAAAGTTAACATTCACACCCTCATAACACTCCTGCTATTACTTTGATTACTGGGTTTTGTGGTTATAATGTCTGTATAGTATTTTAGTGTGGAAGGGTGGATGTGCAGCGGAGACAGCTTGTACTGCTCCTCCTCCTCCACCACCTCCTCCTCCTCCGATTTGGTCCAGCTGTGCCGAAATACTTTTCATTTCAGGCCTCGATTTTATGAACATTAACTTATTCATGCAGGTTTCAGTTTGGTTTTCCACAGGTCAGCTTCAGATCAGGTCTGAGAGCGTCTCCTCCTGACACTGAGTTACCACAGAAAACCCTGGAAGGCAGTTAATGTGAGGAGTAAAATAAGTCACTGGGGTTTGTGATGCATTGCTCACTCCCCTCTCGATAAATATTTGAGAATCATTTTATGCACTTTTTTTGTCTCCCATGTTCAGTGTTTCAATCGTTGCAGGAGAGAGATGGATTCACATGTGAACCCGGCAGAGAGAAGCGTTGCAGGCGCCGGCCTCTTATTGAATTTCCTGTGTCATTTCCCTTCACGCTGCTGCACAGTCAGTGTCATGCCAGCATTACGAGCTGCAGGTACAGTATCCAGCCAGACGGAAATAAGCTATAAGTCGACACATGAAAACACATGCATGTTAAAGCTGAATAAAATTGCCTGCTCAGGCATTTTGTAAAAAAAAAAAGGAATAAATAAAGAGGATTTCTGTCAAATCTACCTGAAGTAAAAACTGAGGGTTAAACTCGCTGTGGCCTGGATGACTTGTCCACGCTGTGTTAAAGATCCCAGATAGGCTCCCTCATTAACTCCATTTGTAGCACTTTGCATTGTTTAATTTAGACGTGCTTTGCATATCTGTACTTCATTAATAGCAATTATGTGTGATGTTGTTTGTCTTAGCTGAGGCCCAATTACCCGTCAGAGGCACTAAAGGTTTGAACTCTCAGCTGCGTTGCAGAAAAAGTCTGGTAATCTGTTTGCTTATCTGCTTCAAAACACCAACTAATCTGCTTAAAAACACAACTTAAAGAGTTTGACTGTGCAGTGAAAGCCTCCATATTGTGCTCCTTCGGGCAGCTTTTGGAAAGGTGAGAGCTTTTAACAGACTGAAAACACGACCAGCGCTCTCATTATCTGCCCTTCACTTTTCTGAAGCACTCTGAGAGGAGGTGTGTGTACGTGTTTGTGCGTCTCGGGCCTATCTTCCTGTTGTTCGCGCTGGTGAACGGTAATCTGAATGAATAATTAATTTGGCTGTGAACCAGTTATAAATGAGAGGTTTGGTTTTCCTTTAGCTGAACTACAAATGTGCTTTGATGTTTCGCACCAAGGCTGACTAAGAGCAAAAGGAATAAAAATAGAAGACAGCTCCGTTACAGCAGGTTCAATGACTGCGCTCCCTACAGAGGATTTTAGAGAGGGAGAGGATTTGAAGCTAATCCCACCAACAGAGTACAGTATGAATGAGGGCAACGGAGTGATCCCCGCTGCATCTCAGAAAAGTTGCTCAATGACACTGCTGTCAAAAGCTCTTAACTGATCAAACTGGAAAATTGGTATTTAAGGCTAGCAGTATTTATAGGAGCTGTAAGCCTCATACAGATTGACAGAAACAAGCCTGCGTCACAATGGACAGTGATTTTTTTGCAAATCTCCGACATTAGTAACATATCCTCCTCCCAATCACAAAGGGACACAATGCATCTGAACACTGCCTTTGTCAGCCCAAACCCACAGAACTCTATAATTCTGTTTAGATAAAAAGGGATGTTTATCTTTCGCTCCCAGATACGTGGTCCAAGACATCAAACGCTGCTCCTGTGAAAACCTTCAATTTAAATGATCCTCAGCTGTTTAGCTGCAGTTTAGACAGGACGCCTCTATTCCTGCGGGTTTTAGAGAAAACCTATAAAAACTCCAACGGCACAATATTTTTAGCTCCTCGAAAGCTTTCATTTAAGCAGCCACAATGAAAAGGACTTTTTTTAACATTGCAGAACACTGATGTGGTAAAGACTGTTTGGGTTTTAGCACCATTTTATAAAACCTCCTTCAGACTGATAACAGTTTCTATAACATAAGGAGTTACTCAGCACTGACGATCATTAGATCCACACAACAAACTCAAACACACTCTCCAGGATAATGAGTTACTGGCAGCCCAACTTAACTTCCTCTTTTTGCTCTCATGCTCTTGGATTGTTGGTTTCTGCTTTTCTACAAAAGCTCAGGTTAATTGGAAATCAAACAATCACTAATTGGATGTGGCATCAGAACTTTCTCGTTAAGTCTCAGTATTGTGTTGTTGTTGTTGTTGTTTTCAACTCATCTGAGAAACAATAACTTTACCCGTTGGTAACCATCCTGCGGCTTTTCCACCACAGTGCATGGTCTTCACAGTCACATGGGCTTTGCCTTGTTGCAGATGTTGAAACTGAATTGTTTGTCTGGTCACTTTTGATCCTTGTTGGCTTTTAAAATTGAGTCTTAGCATGAGAAGCAGGACTTTAATTGACTTACATGGACCTGTGGTGAAACTGGTTTCCTCACTGTTGTCTCCACAATCAGGAATTACATTTAGATATCAGCTATACAGGGAATCTTATGACTGGGTCATCAGTGGGGCTTTGAAA
Organism: Caranx ignobilis; assembly: GCA_021432705.1. Lineage (NCBI taxonomy): Eukaryota > Metazoa > Chordata > Actinopteri > Carangiformes > Carangidae > Caranx > Caranx ignobilis. The sequence goes on along the minus strand of JAFHLA010000217.1, from coordinate 619,866 downwards.
AGATGCAGCTCTAACTTTTCACTCTTCATATGTAAGTGAACCCACATCACTGCAGACCAAAACCAGCTCCTCAAGAGGACACTTCAGTTTTAGTCTCATGTTTGCTGTGCAGTTGTTATGTTTATGGCCTCTCAGCTGGTGCCATGGTCTGAGGCCAGGAAGTTTACATTTTCTCATATTGTCATAGTCTTTGTTTTCAACAGCTACTTTTCCATTAGTTCTACTTGTGTTTTTATTGTGTCAGCAAAGATCCTTCATCAGAGTTTTTTGTTGATGAAATCAGCTCTCACACTGGGAGCACACATTCATTAGAGGGCTTGTTTTTTTTTTTGCAGTACGCTGCATATCTGCAAGGGGGGCATAAAACTATGCTGGGGCAATAATATTCTGGAGGTGTTGTACAATTATAAAACAGCGAAGCAGGTGGCCCAGTTTTCAGAGGGCCTGTCCTATATGCAGTGGGTCCCAGCTTAAGTTCAGTCTGCGTTACAGCCGGCGTTGCATCCATCAGCTGCCGTGTGCCCTGTCAGAGTGTCCTTGAGCGAGACATTAAACTCTGAGGATGTGGGTCACCGTGTATGAAAGTGTCAAATGCGTGGTTTAATTGCAGCAGACACAAAGGTGTATTAAAAATGGCACCGTCTCTTTAACAGAGTCCACGGCTCAGCGTCGCCCGGCTGCACAGAGAGGCCGTGATGAGCCACAGGCAGACTCAGTCATGATGAGGACACCATTACAGCTCTGCTCTCACACCTCCTTCCTCTCAATGCTGCTTTAGCCCTTGACACCCATCACCTTGAGTCGCTATCAAAGTCTGACACTGATGATACGTTCCCTGAGCAGGGGATCCTGGGAATAGACCTTATCCATCATCCTGCTCCCCTCCAATAAAACCCTTTGCCAGAAAGCACAACAACATGGGGCACTGGACAAAAGAGATTTAACACCTGAGATTCAAGGATAACTAGCTCTCAGTAACCACATATGGAGCTGGGGGCAACGCTGAAGCCATTAAAGGCCAAAAAACAGCAAAAAGACAGAAACACTCCAGTAACATCTTTGGTTGTGATCTCCACAGGGAAATGCTGCTCCGGAGGAGGAGGAGGAGGAGGAGGAAAGTGTTAACAACAGAACATGGATTCAGTTCCTCTCCTCTTGATGAGAGCTGCTTTAATGAAACATGCAGATGAAGCCAGTGCACAAGTCGAGACATTTTCAGTGTGTGTTCACTGAACTTCCTCTGCACTTCTGATTAATTCTCAGGAGAAACCTTTGAATGTTTGGGAAGACTTCTGAGAACTTGTGAGAAGCCACATTAGAAAGATATGCTAATTTTTTTTTTTTTTTTTGGGGTGGGGGGGGGGGTGGGGGGGGGGGGGTAGTTCTGTTGGGGAATGGGTACATTTTGCTCTGATAACTAAAGTCATCATAAGAGTAAAAGTCTAAAATAAAAAAGGTCCACTACCAGGCTCCAGAGACAACAATAGTATTTATGTTGTTAGAACCTTGGTCAAAGGTGCAACGTAGTGGTTATTCAACAGTCAGGTCAGTGTTACATCAGTGATGGTAGAAATGTAAGGTTTTCAAGAGATTACAGTCAAGATAAGGCCATCAGGTGACAAAAATTCAAAGTATCTATCATCCATCCATCCAAGAGTCCAACAGAAGTCCAACCACCAGTTTTTGTTGACTGTAAAAGGTAGTGGATCTTCAAGATGTTTGAGCTTTGGAGCCAAACGTCTACAGCTAAAATATAGCTTCACATCCAGGCAGGTGAGTATAAAAGTATATCAAATGTGGAAACCGTATGCAGGACCATGTCCCTACTGAACTACATTCAACACACTAAAAGGCTGATCCCACTCAACCTGCAACAGAAACTAATTTCAGCTGCTTGCATTTGCAGTCTCATTTGTTCATTATCCAATAACAGCCCAAAGCTCATGATGATAGATAATGCAAACCTAGTGCTAAATTGAAAGTTTAACCTTCATGCTCCACTCGGGGAGGGAAATTCTCATATTGCATCATGAGCACAGGTTGACATTTTCGTCAAACGGTGGCACAGAAGTAAGAAAATGAAGAGGCTTTGATTTTCATGTTGTAAGACGTCCATCACTTAATAATTCAACATCAGTGCTGTTTTTGGTTTTTGGGAATCAACACCTATCTCAGTTGATCTGTGATTGACTTCATCCTCTCACAACCATGAAGACACAGGAAATATCTGAGAATGTGTCCATTCATTTTAGCAGGCGTCAGAGGTCAGAGTGGTTTTAGACCGATGGCCAGCGGTCAGAGAGCTCGAGGGTCATTAGGAATCGCTCTCTCAGAACTGGGATCTATAATAATTTTCACAACAAGTAGATCTGGTTGGACCGTGTCACACCAAGTGTCCAATCAATGAACTGATTTTCCATCATACAGGCCAAACACTAGCAGCATAAAGAGAATTGTTGGGGGTGTATGAAAATAAAAAGACAGTTTTGTGTTTTGACATCAGAGGGAGGGCCATCACAGCTGTAAAGAAAATTAGATGCTTTCCAAACAGCAGATTGATAGGTGTGCTGCAATGCATTAGGGGAACTTTTTTCCATTACAGGCCACAAAAGACAGTTGGAAAAAATATATATTTTAATAATGATAACGATGCATAATTGAGGGGGCTGGGAGCTAATGGCTCAAGTGTTAACACAACTGTCTGAGCTGCATTTAAATGATGTACACTGAAGACGTATTTGTATCCTCGCAGGCTGGAGCGCTGAACACACGGGTTATTTCATGTTGTTAATTCTTTATAGACATGTTTTCAAATGCATAAATATCAGAGAGAGTGAGCAGTGACATGCCTGTGTCAGGATGTCTCATCATGGATGCATCGCTGAAGGGATCTACAGAGGCACACGTGCCTGGGAGGTCAGAGCCTCATTTTAAAGCAACTTTTTCTCTTTGAGAAGTAAAAATGGCCACAAAGAGACACACGTTGACCATAAATAGTCACAAAAAGACCAAAAAATCACAAAATGACCATGAGAAGACACAATATCAGCACAAAAATGGCCACAAAGAGACACACGTTGACCATAAATAGTCACAAAAAGACCAAAAATACACAAAATGTCATTAAGCTGACACAATATCAGCAAAAAAGGACCACATAGATACACAAAATGACCATAAATAGACAAAATGACCACAGAGAAGCACAATATGACCTCAAAAAAGACACAAAACCACCCCACAAAGACACAAAATGACCATAGGAAGACACAATGTGAACTGAAAATCAAACAAAAGGACCACAAAGAGACACAAATGACAACAAATTGCCACAAAATGACCAGAGGAAGATGCAAAAATCAGCACAAAAAGATACAAAAAGATACAAAATAACCACATAAGACCAGTAAAATAATCACAAAGACAACAATGAAACACAAAACAACATCAAACAGACACAAAACAAAACATAAGTTGCACAACAACTACGGGACAATGAGACAGAAAACGACCAAATGACCAGGAAGAGACGGAGCGACTACAGAGACACAGCCACACGGTTTGTTGTCATTTTGTGCGTCTTTCTTCTGTCTAGGTGGGAGTGTGTGTGTGTGTGTGTGTGTGTGTGTGTGTGTGACAATGGGCCTATTGTCCCATAATCCATCTGTGTGTGATGAGCAGCGTCATGAATGTGAGGACAAGTGGATGTGAATGAACAGAACACACACCACCACAGTTTAGATGAGATGTGTATCTGCTGCAGGGCATCACTCAGCTAACAACATCTGTGTTTCTGAGGCCTGCAGCAGCTCGGCTGATTCTGACATCCACACTGTAGTTCATCAGCTCCACTAACAGCAGCTCTGGACCCACCAAGGCCACACACCACTACCACATCCTGAGGGCCTTTACTTTTCTGATCCGTTTAGACTTGATATAAATCAGAGGATTTTCTCACTTCTCATTGCCACAAGACAGAAGTTCACACTTAGATTGTTCATCCAATCAGAGAAAAGTAAATTAGATGAGTGATAATCATGCAAAATCAACCAAGGAAGGAAAATAAGTAGTGCAGTGCAAAAACAAATGGCGTCATTCAGACTGGGTTGTGGGTTTGAGTCCATTTTGAACTGTTAAGTGAAATAATGTCATGTATCACAGTGTGCGATGGGCTGTGCAGAATAGTCTAAAATCCCATTATTTGGCTGGGTTTGAATGGCACGTCAGGCTGCTGCCTCTGCGGACATCAACATCTCCAAGCTCAGGATTTGATTGGGGTTCGGTGGCTCATTATCAAGAACCGTTTAGCTTTGAGAGGCTCGTTACAAACACAAGGAAATATGTATTCAGCGGAGGCTTGTGGAGCAGTTTAATCTGTAAACCCTGTGGCAGCACAGATCTGTTTCAAACGATTTTACACACTCCTGACTGCTGAGGCTTCATCGCCAAGTTGTTATATTGCCAATGGACAGGTGTCAACGATTCCAAGAGGGCTGCAGTCTGCGAGCGCTTCCAGAACTTTGGATTAATAAAGCTTAATTACAGCAATCCTTTGATCTTATAATACGAGTACTACGTCCTTCCAGGGGCCCTAGAAGTACCCAGCGGTACTATACTGTGTCACCGCACACAGCATAAATAATAGCTTCAGATGGATCCTGGTTACATGATGATGTTTCCATATTTCACTGTCAGCTCCCTAAATACAAGAGAAACGATGATGCAATCCTAGAAAAACACAGGAAATCTTCTCAGAAATCACCACCATGAACTTGAGTATACACCTCCCTCGGAGACTTCTCAAGCTTCACACTCAGTAACACTTGCTGCAACTACAGGTAAATATGATACGATATGACATCTGCTCAGTTTATCCATTTGTGAACAAGTTCAGCAACACTTTAACACAGGTGCAGCTGGCAAATTAAGTTTTTCTCCCACTCTATTTCATCATAATCATCTAAAATCACCAACTATGACTATTTCAGGGCAGTGAAGGGTACATTTACCCATGTAGACTTGACTACACACCAATGAAGAAGTGGTCGATCTTGTCAAAAACATCCTATCACACTCTTTCTGAGAATATTAGAAAGCGATATTTCCCTTAAGTGGAATGAAAACGCTGTTTTTCACATTCAGGCTGTGGCTGTCGAGCTCCAGGGGTCCACTTCAAGACCGCTGGAAATCTATCGTCATGTTTATTTGGAACAACATCAGCTTTATTCACACACACTGCGAGCTGTTACCATGGGAACAAAGATCGAGGTCCTGATGGATAGTTGTGGATTAATTTAAGACTTGATCAGATTATGACTGGGCATCGAGCTGAGGGTAAGAGGGCAGTGACTGTAACATGTATGTGCGTGTTTCTCCTGGGTGTGTACTGCAGTGCACTGCCACTGCTGATGAAATTTCACATGGTTCATTAATATTCACTGCAAATCACAGTGATTACTTTGTCTTTGGAGCATGACAGCTGGTGTCAGTGAAGGGGTACTTGAAATCATTTGACAGGGGCTGTGGGGCTGGGCCAGACTGAAAGGTTGGGAACAACAGCAACAGTGACAGATGGAAAAGCAGCAGTAATAGAAGCTCTCGCACTAATATTATGATATAGTTTCAACGTGGCTGTAACAACAGTAGTTCTGGGAGCAGCAGCAGCAGATTAGATGAAGTTTGCTGCCTGTGCACAGACCCAGCAGGTAAAAAACTCCTAAATGACTACGACTGTAATCATTTAAAGAGATAAGAGTGACTCATATGATATGAGCAGACACGCAGAGAGTGTAAGGCCACAGCATGAGATGACATATGTATGAAATGAAAATGCATATGAGTAAGAAAATATATGCACAGTATGAAAATAACAAGCAGGACTGATGATTGCACCTTACTGTTCCCACAGAGAAACAACTCCTTCACTAAAAACAAGCCTGTTTGTACAACACGTACAGAAAATACCACCAGCCGCCACTGCCTGGAAGCCACAGTGGAAAAGGATGGATCAGGATCAAAAGCCCTGCTGCACGAGGAAAAAAAAAAAAAACACGTGCCCATGTTTCATGTTTTCACACAGGAGGGCATTTCATTTCAGATGGATTCACTGTGGTAAGCTGCAGGTGACAGGGAGAGCCTGAGGTGGAACAGCAGTGGAGGTCTGGTGGGTTCAGTTTTCATGGGTATTACTGCAAATATCTGACTATTGATGATCAATACCTTGCTAGACCGCAACAAGTTTGATCATTTGTTATCATTCAGTCATTTATCAAGCCTCCTCCACCACCAGAGATTCATTTGGACACAAAAAGTGTGAATGGGCTCTTGAACACTAATAACAACAGCTAGATGCCAGACGCAGACACAACACTCTCCGTCTTTGTGCTTCTCAAAAAAATAGAGCGTGTTGTGTCTGGGGGGGGGGGGCAGAGGTGGCCGTGCCCACTTTGGCTGTAAACACTGAAGAGACTATTGTATATTTGTCTATGTGTCTTGTCAGAAAACATGGGTGTGTTAGCTGCAGCACAGCTGGCGTCTCAGGAAAAGGCTCATCTGTGTGTGGATTACAGGAGGAGCCGGTAACTAGTAGTCCATACAGCATTTCATTTCCCACATACAAAGGAACTGATGCGACTTTACTGAGGGATTCTGTCCACAGCTGCAGTGGGAGAAGAGGAAGATCACATGTAATGTTGGATTACTATGTGATGTCATTGTTCTCTGTTGTGTAGTTGTGTTCCAGCTGGATTCAAACTGGAAAGAACGTGGTTATACATGTAGGACTTACAGCCTCCTCTGCGGGTTTGAATGCATCACCTTAAAACTGTGTTTACAGATTTAGCAGCCTTGAAAAATACATCGCCCAAGACGAGACAACACGCAGCCAATCATCCTCCTTCTCCGGCGACGGCCTGCCAGCGATAAAAATCCAGCGCCTTCTCCACAGTCGGCGTACAGACAGATTTAGGTAAACTGTCACCTCACAGCTCGCCATCTTCACGGCACCCGCTGTGGCGTCACCTTGCTCCTGAAATTAAAAGGCAACAACAAGCGAGGTCAGGAGTGTCTGCTGCTGCGAGGCCCCTCCCGTGACAACGAGCCGTCTGAGAGCAGCAGAAAACATCGACAGGAGCCTCCTCGTCTTCCAGCCCTCACGGCCGCCTGTTTGAGCTCGGTGACTGAGAGGTTTGATCTCAGTGGGTGAGTTCGTTCTGTGGGACATTCACACTTGATTCTGAATCTCTGCTGCTGCAGGACCTGATTTTTTTTTTCCCTTTTCCTTTAGATTCCTATTCCTCCCTCTGCTGGGACTTAACCCACATCTGCTAACATCTTCACTGACAGTGGAGAGAAAACTAAAAAGCTTGCAAACAGATAAACAAAATGACATGTGATTGTATAACTACCTGCTTCGACTACACACCTGTCCATTTCCCTCACAACTGTTTCAAACACACTTCAGGTACAGCGCATGTTCACTTCTGATGGATCCGAGACGCATCAAAGTCGGCTGTTGGTTTTCCTCCTTCACACCGACGATGAGTAACTCAAGCTGCCGTCAGCTGCTGCCGTTACAGGAAGGTAGTCAGGTGATTATCCTGTTTTGAAACAGTCACAGCAACACTAATTTTTCAAATCTGGGTGTTCACATACAAAATCCAACATGTCCATGTCCATATCCGTGTAAGATCTGCAGCTTATTCGCCGTCTATCCAAGAGTTACAGTCATTCACAGTGCAGACCTGGAGTCAGGAGGCTGTTATCTTATCTCAGATTAGCATAACGACAAAACTTGATTAACTATGTTTTAACTCACACAAAGAGAAACTTGGTTTCAGAGAGATTAGGTGCTGGATCCAATGCTGCATTCATGTGGTGTCAGAATAATAGGAAGAATGAGATTCAGACTGGGAGATCAGATCTACAGCTTGTAATAGTCCTCACAGAGTGACCTAGATCAGTTTGAAAAAAGTTACATACTCATGATTTGCAGGAATAATATATTTACTAATAATAACAAGTTACAGAAAACACTGGAGACAACTGTGGATCTGTCGTTTTAAAGCTCTGAGTTATAAAATGCACCATGTCTTTTTGTAGTGTCCATGTTGCTTCCACAGTCCAACTTCAAAGCACATGAAAGCACCAAAGTCAAAAGAATAACTTCCCAACTCAGGATACAAGACTCTCAGAGGAGCGAATGAATGCAGCACATTTCTTGGTGCAACTTCCCAAAGTGTTGCTGAAAAATATACATACAGCTATCCATAACCTACTGCCTGTAAATCAACCCCATCCACCGCTTCCACTGACGTTTGTCTGCATGGACGGAGCTCTGCAGGAAGATGACATTCATATTCTTATGGAAACAGCTGGAGCCGCCACAGCGTCAGGCCCATTTGAATCCCTGAACAAATCAGAGATGTGGGCAGCAATTCAGAGGTTTGGAACCAGGATGAACCACGAACACATGGATTAGTCAGGACACTAGACTAAAAATAGCCATTTGTACATTTCTGTCGAACACCTCTAAGCTAACCGTGTCGCAAATCCATTCCCTTTATTTAGAGAAGAAAGTCAGTGAGTGCATTTCCCCAAAACTCTTAATAAAAAAACATGTCATTTCATTCACGCTGGTGATAAAACACCAATTTGCGTCACACAGAGACGGAGAAGGTGTAAACCAGCATTAGCACACACATCTAGGTGCAGTGTGAATACTTGAGTCAGTTTCGCTCTCAAAGTTAGATGAAAGGAGGAGAAAAAGAAAATCAATGAGAAATGAAATCACCGGTCACGATGACGAAACCTGCAGCGATCAGCGATATATAATATATAAACACCTCTGCTCTCAAGATATTCTGTCTCTGCTCCCTGTGATGTGGGTGTAGTGGGGGGGGGGCTCTGTATCGATTTATTGCTGATCGTGGCCGACTTTGCAGAGCATGAACTTGCACGGGAATTCATTACGGAGCTCAGTGAGTCAGACTCTTTTGGGATGATGTGAAACTGACAGTTGTTACTGGGGTCTTTCCTCAGAGCGTTCATCTCGCTGGGACCTGCACCAACCCGTGATGTGATGTGATGTAATACAGAAAAGATACAGGAAGTAACACGCTGGAAAACCTGTGATAAAATGCAACCAGTTTTGCTGCTAAATTGACTCGCTCTGGATTAGAAGATGGGATTTCTATCGAGGCACACCTGTGCAAATAATGCAAATCTCCCCCTGACATAACTCCCTATTTTAAATTGGGGCTTTGAGTTGGGGGGAGAGGGAGGGACCATCTTATCTTGTCAGAGGCAAGAGGGATTCAGAATGAAAACTGGGGGTGCGTTCACTGTGAAAATATTGTACAACGCTTTTCAACGCTGAATATATATTCTCCTGGTTCTCCCGTTTTGCTCCTGTGAGATATGTTCGCTGGAGTCTGGTGCATATAAAAAGGGATAAAATACAGTATTCAAGAGAGCGGTGACAGGTTCCACCACACTCACACTTTACAACCTTTGTTTTCCTTGTAATTTGATCATTAGTGGAAGGGTGGGTTGGTAGGGGGGGGGGCACACTGACATGTGCTGTAAGGCATCAACTAATTACTGCAGTGCCAGAGCTCTGACAGATTATGTAATGCACCAGCATTTCCATTAAATAAACATTTTGTTAAGGTTTTGGCAGCCGCACGTTTCCCTGCTGCTGCTCCACAGCTTATCCACAGATTCTAACCTTTGCAAATAGAAAACAGGAGGAATGACAGCTCGTCTTAAAGTCTATAATAAAATGGCAAAGGTTTGTTGGATCTGTGTGTGTGTGTGTGTGTGTGTGTAACCCTCACACTCTCACACAGGTGTAACAGACGACATTAACATGTGGGTGCTGTGCTTAAAGGGCAATTCACGCCTTCTAAATGACAAATCTCATCCTCCGACCATGTCCAAGAACGTCCACCTGGACCCTGATGGCATCCAAAGCGTGTGTCCTCGTGGACTGCCGACATGCTACGTGTGCCAACTGCACATGCTGAAGATAACAAAGTGGATTCTCACTTTGAGGAGCAGCTGTGTGACGATCTGGTCTGGACCAGAACTCCCACAGTTGTGTGTCATAGAAGCACAAGTGCAGTCGTTTTTTGTTTTTTGAACCTTCCAGATGATTAAACCTCTAGACTAAAAAAAAAACCATCCATCAACTCACATTCATCCATAAACTGTGCAAACACACAACGAAAAGGTAACCACCACCACCACGGAGCTGCAGCACACGCCAGAGACATATTCTTAGCAGATATACAGTTATAGTGGTTCAGCCTGTACTTTAGAGAAGCCTCCATCATACTAATGCTAACAAAACCTGAGTATTATACTCCTCAGCTGTGATGAAGCCTGGCACTCGGGTGCATTAGAATACATTAGAGATAATGAATTCCCCCTCTCTCCCCTCGATTTTTCCCGTCGTGCGGGGAGCGACCAGTGAGTTGAGGTGGCGGAGTGACAAGGCTCGCACTTCTCTGCATTCATATTTTTTTTCCTCTTCATGTGGAGGGAGCGACGCTGTCACGCTTGTGCCTCGCTGACAAATGAAAAATATAAGGTTGGTGACTACTTTTCCTATTGTTTCCTCCCGGACTTCCTCCTGTGATTTAAAGACGTCTATCCAGGACGCCACGTCTGCTGGTATACCTGCTCATTATTATTGCTTCCCACATTTCTGGAAGATTACAGGTTTCTCATGCAAACAAGACAGCTACACAATGCCGACAGACAGACTAAAAAAGGAGCTCGGAGGTAATGGGTCGCAGTATAACGAAAGAAAACCTTAAGTGCTGAGCCACACACACACACACACACACACACACACACACACAGAAACACGCCATCATTTTCAGAGTTTAACATCTAATTTGTTCCTTTTCTGCCTCTCTCACACACTGACAGTCAATCTCAGCAGGCAGCACACTCAGGTTTGCTCGCAGCTTTTGTTCCAGCTTCAACCCTGCAAACGCAGAACCGGATTTTGCACCACGTCCTCCTCTGTGGCCCTGCCCTATGCAAAAACACAACAACATTAAAAAACAGCAGTGTTTCTGCCTGAAGTGATTTCCCAATGAGTTTGTCCATGTGTAAGAATTTGTTTTTCCTCTCCAACGCCACCATACGTCGGCACAGTACGAGTGTGTGTTTCTGTGTGTGCGTGTTTCGGAGACAAGGCCATCCATCTCAGACAGTCCCATCTGCAAGCAGAAGCCTTGTTTACTTATCCCTCAACCAGAGAGCAGCAGCAGCAGCAGCAGCAGCAGCAGCAGCAGCAGCAGCCTGTCCACAGGTAAGCAAGCAGCCAGCGCACAGGACGAGCTGGGAGGACCAGGGGGGGAGGAGGGGGAGGAGGAGGGGGAGGGGGGAGGCTTCTGTCTTCATCCAGGGATAAATCATTCTTTACGCCGACGCCAAACTTCCACACCTTTCTCTCCGCTCTCATGTTCTGCTCGTGGCTCTGAACTCATCCTTTCTCCTCTCCTCTCCATTTTTCCCCACATCCTCCACCGCCACTTTTTCACTCAGGTTTAATTTACTCATCTTTTCCAGAGCAATCCCTTTCACCTCCTCTCAGTCTTCCTCACTCATTCTCTCTCCACAAGCCCCCACCTTTTCACACCATTTGCCATTTTTCTCTCTCTGCCCTCCCACACCGTTTTTCCTCTGCTATGTTGCTGTCTACTTATCTTTGCAGAGCCATCCTCCTCCTCCCCCCGCCTCAGTGTCTGTCTCTTCTCCACCCTCCCCAAGTTTTCTTTCTTATCTAGTCAAAGCATCGTTCAAACCCCGGGCCCCTCTCCTCCCATCAGTCTGCTTCGGTGCCTCCCCAGCCCTCACATTTCTGCTCCTCACCATTTTCTCGGCCCTGTTCTCCCTCCCCCCCTTACATCTATTGAAGGACGGGGAACAGCCGGTGTGAGGCTGATGGGGTGAAATAGCACCCTGTGATGAATATTCATCCCGTCCCGCCAACCGCTGTCCCCAGCCGCCGTGTCGCAGAGGCCTCCAGCCCACAGATGCCAGCGTCTATTTGTCACAGGCAAGATGGGGGCCCACGGGAAGGTTTTCTTGTGCCAAGGCTGAGGAGGGGACGAGTGAGAGAGCCCCGCCCCCTTCATCTGAACCAGGCTTGTACATCTGAGCCACATCAAACAGGCGTTAAAGACCGTGAGAGAATGACAAAACCGTCCTTGACGATTTTTCCCGCTCTCTGTGACAAACATGAGAGCGACTCAGAGGAGCTGGAAAACTTTAGATAAGTGTCAAGTTTGAGTTTTTCCTGGAGGTCTGGTTATAGAGGCATCAACCAGGAGACTGGACCTGGATGGAGACCTTTGGAAACAGTGACGGAGATCCTCACCTTCGCTCCCTGATTGGATCTGATCAGCCTCAAACAACAGTGGTGACGACCACATGATGTTTTCACCAGCAGCTGTTGAAGAGTTGAAGAGGGTTTCGCATGGGGTTTTGGTTGAGACGTATTCACTCAGGACCCAAAACACAGATTCCATGTGGACAAAACCCCACGATACTGCTATACCCGTCTCCATGGGAACGGGCCCTTAGTTGTTGTATTTACTGCGACCAATCAACTGCAGAAAAAAAAATCTGCCTCCTGTTTACGCCAACATGCACACGCCCGGTGCCCGTGGTTGTTGCACAGTCATCTGGAAGTTTCATCTGAATTCAACATGTATAAATGAAAACATACAGAGTGGGTCCTGTAACCTGAGCAGACTCCACCCACTGAGGACGTCACAGGAGATAATAAATGCATTGTGCGTCTGAGGCTGCAGCTGATGAACAAAATCAATCAATCAATTTGCAATCAGTTATATTTGATCTGCAATTTGTCAGAAATTATATTCCCCCAGATTTAAGGGTTTGTCTTCAAATTGCTGTAAAATCCAAATGATGTTTATCATAACACAGAGAAAAGAAAGACATCCTATAATTTAGATGGAACTAGGTAATGATTGGTATTTCTGTCAAATTACTATTTTCAAGGCCACAATAAACATCGTTTCTAAGATGTGGAGAGACTCAGGAACAGTCCACACTGCTGAGAAGCCAGCTGATCACACACACAAGCCTGAAACACTTCAATGAGAAAAAAAAAGTAGAACTCAATGCATTCGAAAAATCCTTTGTAAACAGACATTAGCTTCTGCACAGCAATTTCCTCACTGAACTTTGATCTACTACACTTCTGTCTTCTGTCTAACCTTTACCGAGTGCACGCTCACTTTCAATTTCACCTCCTGGTTACAAAACTTTGTGGCTTGTGCCTCTTTCAAATTAAAGCCCCGTCGACTCGTGACCCCTCGTCAAATGTTGCATATGTCCCTGAGCTCTGAGCACTTCCACCACCGCACAGTTTTTCACTCCTTTAACCTCCCAGGAGAGTTTCTTTAACATCTTTATAGAAGTGGAGCTGGAACTACCTGGTGATTAAAGGAAAAAAGACAACAAAATGACAGAGTGAGGAGGAGACTCAGTGTGTAGCCGCACCACCTGTGGTGCTAAAATAGGGTTAAGCCTCACCTGACTGATGACCAGTCCCTCATCTCGTCAGTCTCACAGGAGCACAGTTTCTTCGCTGCCTGGCAACTTGGTGTTTGACGACTCTGCTGCGTTTATCACCATCGTGTTGAACTTAGCATCCAAACTTTTTTGTTACATCTGTTTCTAAACTTGTCCTACTTTTAAACCGCGTTGTTCTGGACAGTGACTGGTGCCCCCCCCCCATTGCTGTTGTGAGTTTTGATTGACAGCTCCAGTGGCACATTGAAGTGACTGGTATTGGGCGCCACCTGCTGTTGCGGGTGTAGATACTAGTTGCTTACAAGTCTCAACCCCAGATACAGGGCGACCTGACATGTTCAGATGTCTTATATTTGAATTACTCTAATAATAGGGCTCAATAATTCCCACTATAGATCCAGACAGCACCACAGAATGGCAAACCCACCATACAGTGGATTATACAATAATCTTTGTTATAGCTGCTGAGCTGCTTGTTCCCCTCATGGCAATCATCCTGTGACACCTGGGTGGAGAAGCAGCCCCTGGGGTGGGAGCTATATTACTTTAATATTTAACCTGGAGGCTTGTGATTGTTTGACTGCTCAGGTTCTTTGCCTTGATTTAAGAAAAAAGAAAAAGCTCCTGCACTCACAGTAAAGATCTTCTTTCAGCACCGGTGTGCATAGCAAACATTTTATAAAGAGATTCTACTTCAGACTTGCAGACAATTTTCTCTGAAGGTGCTGTGGACAGTGTGGAGTAGAAATACTGCTAATGGATAAAAAGGGAGCAGGGTCAGATCAGGGAAAGCGCAGACATGATTGAGGTTCCTGCCCAATTAACTGAAGATCACTTAAATGGTTGGCGAGCTGAAGAGGTCATTATCCTGAAGAGCTCTGAAGAAACCCATTAGGGCTTTCCAAAGCTGGACCCGTGACTCCTCCACTTTGAGTTTTTCTCTTTTTTTCCATCCCAGTAGAGAAAAGCAAAAAAAGAAAAAGGAAGAAGACATATGGCTGATTGTGGTCCAGGGAGGCTGCTGGTCTGTTTGTTAAACACTGTACATCCACTGACTCTGATGAACATGTGCAGCCATGCATGTACAGCGTGTGTGTGTGTGTGTGTGTGCACGACCATCGCACACTCTAAACTACAGCACATGGTGCAATCTATGCAGGAGCTTTATCCTTCAACACTGAGCTAAGCCAAAAGAAACACCGGACAACAAATCAATGTTTTCCACAAACCTAAACACTGCATGCACACAAAACAAATCCAGGATGTATCGACTTTCACGTTAGCTCTGCAAAAGACATGGTAAAATAAACAATGTACAAAATGCTTCCCTGAACAGCCAGAGCAACATGGATTGCAACATCAATATATATATACAGTTGTTAAGGGACTGGGTGTATAAAGTCTTTTTCAGCCAGATCCCTCATCCACACAGTCTGCAGTTATCATCCATTCATGTTCAGCGGCTCTACATAATCACGCTTCTCTGACCGTGAACATCACAGCAGCATCTCTTGTATTAGTCATGCCGTCCCACCAGCACATTCAACACAAAGCAGTCTGTCTCAGCCTCCCCCGAATCCCAGCATCAGCATCAGCATACCACCACCACCACCATCATCATCATCATCATCGTCCCTTCCACAACATGAGTCAAATCTAAATTTGTTCAGAAGGGCTTTTCGCCAAACAGAGCCGTTTACGAGTGGCTTAAAGAGCAACAATGGGCATAAAAATCAAGATCAAATGAGAGATGTGCATTAAGCAGTTTGTATCCGAGGCCGTTGTGAGTGAGAGCTGCTAATTTGTCGTTCCACTTACACAAGATGGCTCAGTCACATTCACCAGGATTTTCAGTAAAATCATCCCTGCAAATTTCAAAGGAACTGTGTTTTGGTTTTGGTTTTTTGTCAAATGTGCTTTTATTATCTGAGCTGCAGCAAAAAAAAAAAACATTGTCACTGTGCAAAATTAAATCATGTGCATTCAAGGATTAACTTCAGTGATTCTGAACACAACAACCCAGTGATGTGGGAATACGACAAAGACCAGGAACAACTACTGCACCAATGTACAACTCTGTAGTACTTGTACTTTACACAAGTATCTACATGTTAAACCATGTTATTTTCTACTTCACAACATTTCAGGGACAAATATTTGCATCACATCCACTTGACGCCAATAAAAGACATCCTTTGCAGACCTACAATGATTCACTGTTACACTCAACCTAACGCAGTGTAAAGTTATTATAATATGCTCCAAGCTGCAACGAGAAGTTGATCAGTCAGTTCATACGAAAATGCCCTGTGTTTATTTCAATAACTCTGATGGCAATATATAATCAATGTGTAACATCTCAAGCACAACATCGATTTTTGTTGTTTTATTTATTTTTTTTTTAATAAGCAAAAATGTGTCATAACGTCACTGTGCACTGTGAGCGTTAGGGCTGTGCTCAAAAAATCAATATAGCAATATATTGTGATGTCTTCTTTGCTGATACATGTATCGATGTAGATGCTACTGTATCGATACGACATAAAATGCTCTGTTTTGAAAAAGAAACCTCACTTATGGTGCAGTGGACAGTAACGCCAATAGGTGGCAGCATAGACACAAATAGCACA
The DNA here is from genome assembly GCA_021432705.1 of Caranx ignobilis. Lineage (NCBI taxonomy): Eukaryota > Metazoa > Chordata > Actinopteri > Carangiformes > Carangidae > Caranx > Caranx ignobilis. The sequence continues at coordinate 603,658 of JAFHLA010000217.1, read as the reverse complement.
AAATCTCAAACATGGATGAAAACAACGAAAAACTGTATCGACCGCCGGCAAAACTGAAGACAAAGATATGGGAGCTTTTTGGATTTTTGCAAACACCAGGAAGTCGGGAGTTGGATGTGGTCATTATTCAAAATCAACGTGTATCAAAATACATATCGTATCGTGAGGTTGTAGGCAACACCCAGCCCTAGTGAGCATCATGAGCTGCCGCCTAAAAGATATACTGTCCAGGAGAAAAGAAACATGTTTGTTTGGTTCAAGACTGAAAATTCAATTAAACTAAAATCACATACTATAATATTTGCCAAAATAATCACTATATGATCTGTTTGGCCTGTAATGATGCCCTGGTAATAACTATCTTTTATTCAAGACCTTGGATTTAAATCAAAAAATTCACTCTGTTCTCTGAAAAAAAGTCTCTCAACTAAATAATCAGCAGATATTCCATAATAAGAAAAAAGCCAATATAACAAACAGTGTGCCTGTGTGTGTTTGTGGGGGGGGGGGACTCCTCTGACTCCACCGAGCTGCTTACTTCACTGACTCCTCTTTGCCAGGTGTGTGTGGCGCGGCTCTCTCTGGGTAGTATTAACTGCTGGTGATGAAACAAGCGGCCTTTTCAGGAAGATAATTTATTACTACTAATGAAGAGTTCATTTGTAATGGCGGTGCATAATGGTGATGAGCAACAGGAGTTCATAGTTTGCCCACCTTTATATTCCTAACCACATCTCTGGCAGCACAGCCCCGGTAGAGACATTGCCATATGACCTAATTATCTCTCATTAGTGGCCTCGGTAATTACAGCCCCCCCCTTTTTTTCTCTTTTACAGCTCCATCTCCTCTGACTCACATACTAGGGGATTTCAATTAGGCCTCGCCTTGCAACTCTGTCTGCCTCACTTTCTCAGCTAAGCCATGCTGTCACCTGTGTAGCCAAGCATAGCCAAGCGGCAGGCAGCCCAGCGCACATGGAGAGCACTCCCGGAAAAGAGTGCAAGGCGTTACTGTCTGCAACTGGGTTTTTATTCATTCCATATCAAGCCCATCAACGGGGACATGATAACAAGACAGCTCAGAGAGGTACTGTATCTTCTTACGGGCAAAAAGAGGAAAAAAAAGAACCTTTTATGCCGTCGTCTGCAAGCAGCACATCATGAAAAATACATAAGAAACAAACTATATGCAGCGCGTCTTCCTGTCATAAGTAAATAGCATGTGATATGCAAAGTCTCTAGGTTCTGAGTGACACAAAAATGCCTCCATCAAGCCAGATTCGTCAAACATAACTAGGGAGGAAAAAAGAAAGATTGAATCAGCCAGCGTTATATTATTCAGCTAAAAGCACAGAAGAGTCAGAAGAGGAAGAAACAGGAGGAGGAGGAGGAGGAGGAGGAGGAGAGGACACCACAGAGGAGGCTTGAAATTGTTTGAGTGGCCACAAGGAATTACTCCACAGTCCCCTCCACTTGTGCTTATCATTTATCTCTCACTCCAACCGAGGTGCCAGATCAGTCACCCTAATTAAGAGGCCAACCAGAAACACCAATCAATACTGCAGAGGGATAATTAACCCTTTGTGTTCTCAATCGTCTCTACAAAAGGTGAAATTGAAATTGATTGAGATTACCTTTTGTTGGCTAATTGTGGCCCCTCGTTGGGGTGAAGGAGGGTCGACTAATGACATGTGTTGTGTGTTGCGCTGTGTGTGCGCACAGTGTTAGTTGGAGAGCTGCACCAATGAGATGTAGTGAGTGACTATACTGTGGAATATGTCACCTGAGGACAGCTCTCAGTTTGAAGCTGCACTGGGAACGTGTGCAGGGTAATGACAGACAACAGCACTGAGCTGGAGGAAAAGCCCAAGTTTCAATACTTATATGCAAACATGTCTCAGCTTTGCATGACCAGGGCACGTTAAAATCCACAGGGGCCCTTAAGCTCTGAAGGGCCACGAAGATGAGAGGTAGAGCTAAAGGTCCATAAAAAAATTCATGAGCTGCTTCTCTGCAGCTCATGCAAGTAGGAGCGCACCATCAATACTTAATCAATACCATATTAAAATCAGGGATCAGATCGGGTTACCGGATATAGTCGCTGTACGTATAATGTGTTTTGCACAAACTGGAGGTCTGTATCATGGACTAGATAAGTTAGCACCACGGCACCACGAGGCACAAGCAGACAGACAACATCAAGCATCAGGTCTCAGCCCAGAGCACCTACCATGTGGACGCGGGTGGACGACTCCATCTTGCGACCTCGTGGCCTCGTGACATGTCCCTGTGGTCAAGTCTCCGACAAGCACCAAAGTTATATCCAACCTCCGTGAAAAGCAAGTGTCTGTATGCAGCACATCATAAATCCAGCCAGCCAGGTGTCGCGCGCGCGGGCAGGTGTGTGCTGACGGTGTCATTCCTCCAGCCTCTTCATGTCTCCTTTCCTCCTTCCGCGAGCACCGTGTTTAGTGTCAAAACGTCGCAGGAGACTGGCGCATGAAGAACAGTTTGAACCTTTGCGCACAGGTGTGTCAGCAGGTGCACAGGTGTAGTGAGGTATAACGCTCCTTAAATACCTGTGTATTTCATATCAATGTTTCGAACAGCACCTGTCGCACCTGTCATCATCTCCGTACAGCATCACCTGACTTAGACCACACTTCCGCGCGCTGGGCCCATCTGCCATCTTGGACAGATAGGTAGGCCTATGGCAACCACCACATGGACAAACTGCCTGACTGCGACAAAAAAAAAAAGACTTGTTTATCGAAACTATAAAGCTGCTCTCATCAGAGAAAATGTCGTCAGACCCAAATAGATTGATAAAGTTATCAAATATTGCATATGTAGCTATGTACGTAGTTATTTAGACTTTGTATGTTTTATTTTGCTTTGCTTTTTTTGCACAGTTGCAAAACTGTTATCACATCATCTGGAGCCTTTCAGACTCTCACTCTCTGTCACTTACAGATGACATTGTTCAAGTCAGTCAGGTTTCAGGGCCTGAGAGGCGGAAGGGCGTTGGGCCTTTGTGTGTCCGGCCTGGTCCGTCACTTTGCTGTGTCCCTGGCCTGGTCCGTCATGTTGATGGCTGAGTTCCAGTCTGGTCGCTTACAGACCACAGACTGTAAGTGACTTAGGCTCGTTCACATGAGGTGTGTGAGTGTCCCATTGTCACATCATCAAGTCAGTTTATGTCCTGGTCCTGGTCCTGGTCCTGTCCCATTCCTGTCACATCATCTGGACCCTTTCAGTCTCTCACTCTCAGTCACTTAGCTGACATTGTTCAAGTCAGTCAGGGTTCAGGGCCTGAGAGGTGGAAGGGCATTGGGCCTTTGTGTCCCCGGCCTGGTCCGTCATGTTAATGGCTGAGTTCTGATCTGGCCTGTTACAGACCATAGACTTTATATGACTTAGGCTCCTTCACGTGAAGTGTGTTTATGTTTATGTCCCCTCACCTTCAGTCAGCATCGACACTGACTTCAGAAAATTACCCACAGTTCCTAGTGATGTCAAGTCAAATACGGAAGATGTAATCGGACGCGTCGGAACAGAACTGCTCCCAGTTCCGGTACCGATCCCGGTCTGGGTTCCGGTACCGTTACCGGATTCTGGTTCCAGTAACGGTTCGGGTTCCGGTACCGGTTCAGGTTCGGATCCCGGTTCGGGTTCGGGTCCCGGTACCGGTTCCGATACCGGTTCGGGTCCCGGTACCGGTTCGGGTTCCGGTACCGGTTCGGATCCCGGTTCGGGTTCGGGTACCGGTACCGGTTCGGGTTCGGGTACCAGTACCGGTTCAGGTTCGGGTACCGGTTCGAGTTCCGGTACCGGTTCGGGTTCCGGTATCGGTTCGGGTCCCGGTACCGGTTCGGGTTCGGGTCCCGGTACCGGTTCGGGTTCCGGTACTGGTTCGGGTTCCGGTTCGGGTTCGGGTCCCGGTACCGCTTCGGGTTCGGGTCCCGGTACCGCTTCGGGTCTCGGTACCGGATCGGGTTCGGGTTCCGGTACCGGTTCGGATTCCAGTCCCGATCCCGGTTCGGCTAGCATCAGCCGACCTGAACAAATTAGAGAAGAGCAAAAATGAAGCCAACACTGTAAGGCAGACGACCTGGGCTCTCATCTGCCTTCAGACTTGGCTGAATCTTAAAAATATCCAGGTCAACTTTCAGTTAGTTAAGAAGAGCTGAACACAGTGCTGAGGCAGTTTTATGGATCGATGCGGACATCTAAAGGGGAGCTCTACAGCAACAGCAGCTACCTTGGACTTCGGGCTGGATTAAATCGTTATATCAACAAACCTCCGGTTAGCCGTTCATGGAACTTAATGCAGGACCCAGAGTTTATACCAGCTAACAATGTTTTCAGGAGTCATGACAAGGAGTCATCAAAGAGGCTGCACTTTGGATGCAGGGGCAAAGAGGGGAATCGGGATCTCAAACCTGACTCATTCATCCTTAAATGTGACGACAGTGGAGCAAAATATTTCACCATGACGTCCAATGAAGGAACAAAAAAAGACCCACTGGAGAGAGACAGAGAAAACCGGAAGGGCGCTATGTATGAGGAGCGAGGAAATGCGCTGTGCCCGGTGGCGTCGCTCAAGAAGTACTTGAAGAAAATTCCTCCTGATGCCAAGGCCCTGTATCTGCAGCCGAGGAGGGTGACAGTGGCGACAGGCAGCTTCTGGGATACCGCCGTTCCCCTGGGAGTAAACCAGCTGTCACAGATGTTACCCAGGATGTGCAGGGAGGCAGGGGCACACTGCGGCCTCGTGCCTACGACCGACTCACACCAGTGCTGATATTCAGTACCACAGCACTCCCTCTCGTGTGACACTGCTTAAATAGGATACTATATGCTTTTTGATATAAAATAATGTATTGCAAGTGTTTGATATAATCAGCTCTATTGTTGTTTGTCCAAGTTGTCTTGCCATACAAACGCATTGTTAAACTCAGCTCTAATGTGGTTTGTCCAGGTGGTGGTTGCTTGTTGTACATACCTGTCCAAGATGGTGGAGTAGCTCACACACCTGCACTTCCAGAGGAGCAATGACATCCCAAAAACCAAACACTTTACGGCAGCCCTGCGGGGACAGACCTCAAAAAGGAAACACACATAAAACACAGAGGAGTGGATTACAGAAGCCACGGTGAAATTAAGAAAGTATTACTTAAAAATAAATGAGCTGAGCGTTTGATACAAACTGGGTATTGGTTTAGAATCAGTGTGCAAAAGAGTGAATGAAACTTTGTGCAGTTGGTTTGCAGCTCTTGTTCACGTGGCGTGTGTCACCGCTTGTGTCGGATGATAATTTTAGGGATGTGCCATTTCAGCCGCTGTTTGAGCAGCTGCTTAGCACAAGAAAGTGATCTGTCACCCCCTCTTCCACCATCATACACCACCCCTCCCCCACCCCGCCACTGGGTTATGTCGAATAGCCTATTATACGGCACCTCTGGCATATGTCCCACAGCAGAGAGCCAACTGGAAGTAACACACAGTATGTGCATACCTTAACAAGCTGTGACAAACATATACCTCTATCAAATAGAAAGTGCATATGATATGAAACATGAGCGACATGTTTAAGCGCCAGAGAAGCAGCAGTCACACACCATGGATCATGGTTAGTCTTTGTTGTTGTTGTAGTCGTTATGGAAACGGTGTGACCCCATCATGAGAGACTTGGACATTAATTCAGAATAACAGCGAAGGAGCTGAATTATTCTGGGACAGCCATATAGAAATTGCATTATTTGTTCAATAACAATGCAAATACGCTTATTTACCTTTTTATACCCACACCATGTGTATTCGGTTTTATTAGGAGTGAGAGGGAAAATCTGATTTCCTCAACTTTCATATTCCCTCTGTGAGCTGTGAGCTGTGAGCTGTGCAGTTTAAGCACATGCATGACCCCGGTGTTTAATATGAGCAAACGGGGTGGATCTGTGCTCTATCATTAGGGAGGCTGGGATGAACTTTATTGCTGCTGCCCAGCTCGCTGCTTGAAGCTGATTAAACGGGTGAGTTTGAAGTGATTTTACAGGAAAAGTTTTTAATATAGGAATTCCCTGTGCAAATCAAAAGAGCTATAGCAAGTGAGCCGTGTACCTATATCATACAAGACCGACTATAGAGCTGGCCAAAGCAATATCAGAAGAATCAAGTGTCAGCACCTTGTTTTAACAAGTCAAACATTTACAGTAATAATCATCATCATCCTCTAGATCAAGTCTGAGAGTCTGGTCACAGCCACTTCCTGAGACGCTTCGTTTTGGCTGCATAATATGTCTCCTTTAAATGCATTCAAGCTGTAAGATACAAGTGCGCCAACTAGACAAGACGAGGAAGAAACAAATGTGGACATGTGAAACAGTGATGTTCTGACTTACATGTAGTGAAGCAGCAGCTGTGCAGTAACATTGTGTCTCAGAGCGTGAGTCAGCAAACAGGAAGCGTTGGTTTGAAACGGCATCACACTTGACTTGACTTGAGGCAGGTAACGGCTCTGAAACCTGCCGTAATGAGCTGTGACAGTCAGAAAGCTGAGGACAGACGTTTCTGTCGTTAGAGCTGAAGGTAAAGAGCAGTGAGCTATTAAATATTGCTGTCTACACCAGGCAGGGAAAGGTATTATGAGCTTGATGGATACCGCCCCTAATGTTAGCACAAATTATAAATCCATCCCTGCCGTTGTTGTTGTTTGGGAGGAAATATTGAAGGAGCCTGTGAAGGGAAACAAACAACAGCTTACCTGACCATTACCACCTGGGGCGTCGCTCTGGTTGTGGCATCGGATCAGACGTATCAGTCCCATGGGTGCTGCAGAAAGTCTGGTGGTGGGGGCGCAGGGAGGCGGCTATTACATTGTTTCATCAGGGCCAGCACAAGACAAACCAGGCAGTCACATTATATGCTATAGTTGTTTTAGCTCAGGATACAGATGTATGGGTACTTTCTCAAGAAAATGAATCAAAGTAATTGTCAGTTTTCACCAAATTAGAGAGAGTTTATTGCAGGTGAGGGAGGTGCAATAAAGAGGAGTAGGAGCTCAGAAACAGGGGGCAGATCAGGACGTGATGATGGGATGGAAAGAAATGAACTGGGAACATGACACGTCACTTCTGAGTCAGAGAGGGAGGACGGACGGCACTAAATCCTGTGTGGATCTGATGGATCAGGTCAGGACAAGACTGCACGGGATAAAAGTTGGGAGGGGGGGGGACTGGGTTGAGACGAGAAAAAATTAATTGTGACTGGGCAAGAAGTGAAGAACTTGTTGCTCGTGTTTCATCCTCAACCCCCACAGAGCTGAACTGGTTGAAGAAGGATGCCTCAAAAAACCTGAAAGAGATTCAGAAGTAAAAAAAAAAGTAACAGATCCGGACATGACGGGGTTAAAAGTCATTAGATTTATTTGGACTGAGAAGGAAGAGAAAACTTATAATTCTGCATCTGTTCTGCACAGACCACGCACAGTGATAGAAGGAGGACGGTTACGAAACCTGAAACAGGACAAGTCACAAACTGGGACAAGATGGAGGGAGAGAAGTGAAAGAACTGGGATGGTAAATGGACTCTGCTTACACAGATCATTTCTAGGCTTATTGACCACAGCACATCCCATATTCACCTATTTCTACATCACACACGCGTGCAGACCGGAGGAGCCAGGGATCGAACCACCAACCTGATTACCGGCGGCATGCTCCACCTCCTGTGCTACATAATATAGGCTATACCCAAACTGATAGAGGGAGGAGGAGGAGGACCCCCCCCCCCCCCCCCGCCTGTAAGATCTGGAGCAGAGCTAAAAGTAATAGATTGGAGCAAGTCAGGGACAAATGTCAAAGAATTGGGAATAAATCCAATGAACTCCACGGCTCACCCTCACAGACCCAAAGTAATAGAAGAAGGACCTCCGAGTCTGAAACAGGATTAAAATGTGATAATGCTTTGGACAGTTGTAGAGCAGGAGGCCTGTGCTATTGTTGTGGGAGATTATTAGTATTCTGTTAAAGATGTGGCCAATGATAAATAACTTGGAGGCATTTGTTTGAGCTTTGGAGGGTACACACACACACAGCGCCCAGATGTTTCTTATTTGTTGAATAATGGCGATGGAGAAATTAAAGGAATATGGAGGAGGCTCCAGAGATTCTACCCCCGTAGAAATTATGAGCTCAATAACTCCTAGATACACCACTGCACCCATTCACCTTGTTGATTTGGAATAAATTGTATAGTGAATCATAAAGGCCTGGACTGTGGCCAGCTCCGGCCGCTGCTGGAAAAGGCATCAGTCAACAGTGTAACCTGTGATGTGTTCAAATAAGGTCGCAGCCGTTTTCAAAGATATCTTCAAAGCAATTATCAACACACAGGTGACAGGAATGCAGCAGCAGCCACCCCCCCCCCCCCCCCCCCACACACACACACACACACACACACACACACACCCCACACACGCACACACTTGTAATTATTAAGCTGCCATTACAAATGAATGGTGTTTACTGTGAATCCTCAAGCAGCCAGACATCACAATCATGACATACACAGAATGTGAGAAATTGTTTTAATACTTCTTTACCTCTCAACCTCTACAGACGATGTATAGCTTAGCATTTCAAAAATGTTGCACGTTGCTCTGATGAGAATTTGCATCACATGTAAAGCTTGGACGGAGCTTTAATCTCCTTAAATGTATGCCATCACTGGGTGGCATGAGACATGACAGCTGTCATCCAACATATCGAAGGCTCTCTGTGTGAAAGGTAATGGCCAGTAAGGAGAAAATTGGACGGGTTTGCTTTTAGAGTGCATTTGACCTGCCCGAGCTGACGCAACTGACACCGGGGGCCGCTGCTGAGTGACTGCAGCTTAGTGAGAGATGACATGACAAGCACATAGTGCTTTCTGCTGCACATCCCTGGTGTCATAAGTGACCCACTTTCCTCTTCTCTAATTGCAATTCCCTCTTTAAAACTGTATTACTATGCACAAAGGAGGATTCAATATGCACCTACACTCTGCAGTGGCTCACACACACTGCAAGAGGAATTCGTCTTTGTTGTCAGTGGCGCACGGCTTGTTTACTATGTGCAATACAAAAACATATATATTTACAGTGCTGTCCTCATATAAGTGAGTATGCTGCTGTGTACATGTGTTGTGATCACATCCTGGGAGTAAAGTGGCCCACATGGGAGAACACAGTCACAGTCAGACCTGCTCCTTCTCCACAAATGAGACCACCTGACTCCAGAGAACAAAACTCGTGGTGCATTCAGGCGCCGTCTTTTCCATCCCATCATTAAAAACAAACAACAAATTCCACGTTTACCCATTTAGAGCTGTGACATTTAACTGCAGTTTAATGCAAGCACATTAATGCATGATCCATTTCATTCTGTGAATAATGACACATAGATGTCTGCGAGCCAACAGTGGATTTTCTGCCTGGATTTCCATTGTTTACAACCTCTAGTGACTTTTTCCATTGGCCTTGTTCGGGTGACAGATGAACACATCCAACGCATCCAAACTCCTGGTACATACAATATGGTCTTATTATGGATCTGCTCCACAACACTCCATTAAACAACTTATCAATGCACAATGGGCTGCGCTGATGCTGGGGACTACACAGAGGATGTCGAATAATTGTAGGAAAACCAAAGCTGCGTTGCTTTGAAGTCAGACTTTGACTTATTAGTGGATCCAGACCCTAAATTGGGCCACAATGTGTTTTTCCTTTCACACTCCACTGAAACTAAAAGAGTGTGAACACAGGAAAGATGTTATTATTAACAGGTATGAAGGGAATGCTTTTAATATGAAAAGGCCTTTCAGACATGCTGTAATTTATGTGAGCCAATGCTGCATGCTTTCTCCTGGGTCCTAACTGCAGAACTGGGTGCATCAACCAATTGCTAAGTGGCTGGCAGGGAGAAAACCTCCCACACTTCCTGTTTTCCTGCTGGGCCTCACTCACAGGGGGATTCTCCGCGAATGAATAATACATCTTCTCCATTTAATTTGGAAAGCAGCAGTAATGAAGCACTTTTGCACAGTATTTCCCCTCTCTGGGCTCTCACATGCCATGAGCGCTGTGTGGTTGAATCTGGAGCCGTTAATGGACTGTGGTAAACTGGTGTAAGGGAAAAAAAAAAAAAAAAAAAATCTAGAGACACACATAATATTCATATTTTAAAAAGGGGTCCAAATTGACTGATTTACTTAAGCAAATTAGCTCTGAGTGGCAGCAGCAGCCCGAAGATCAGAGAAAGTGATCTTGTGACTTAAAGATCGCAGGCTTGAATCCAATCAGCGGGAGGAAAAGAGACTCTGCCCAAATTTGTAGTTAGTGAAAAGCTTTTGATTCGTGGTGCCGTGGGGACAACTCCGCTGGCACCCACAAATTTGTGTTGATTTCCAGCCCGAAGTGAGATATCAGTCTTATTCTGAAGTTTCTATTGATAGCACTTTTTTTAAATTTCAATTTCATTCTTTAATATTATCACTGAATGAAAATGACAGTGTAAAATGGAAAATGAGAAAGTTGGAGAGTTTTATCTGCAGCGCTGCAGCTCTGTGCAGATGTCGAGTCTGTTTTAGCTCATTGCATTGGTTTAATCGCACATTTAGTGGATGATTTAGTCATTAACAGTCTTTTCAGCTAATTTCAGCTCTAATAAAGGGACTGTACGTCACCTTGACCGTAGACACAGTTAGTTCCACACCATGGATGTATTATAACACTCACAACACTTTCATGTTCCAGACATGTGAGTCACCGTAAGGGTAGAGTCTGTAGGCTTGTCAGGGAAGAATTCAAACCAGGGTTTTCAGAGTGGGAGTCAGGGAAGTTACCACAAGGCCAGATGGTGGCAGGAGCAGGAGATCAGCAGGTCCGGGGAGAGGTTGAAGCTGGGCTGGGCCAACCAGGACTTAGTTTTAGCTGAGGAGCGGAGCAGACAGTGGAGCCTTGAGACTTGACTGGGGCACGACGAAGGGAAAAGCAGGTAAGGCAGGTCGGCAGCAGCTGAATCGGAGACAGTAAACTGGAGACAGAGGAGATTGGAGTCAGAAGTCAAGGTGAATAACAGGTACAAGTACATCTTCAGGTTTCAGAACAAGGTGACAAGGAACCTTACCCCACACTGCGTTAGCAACAAACTGGCGACGGCTGGAGAGAAGAGCCGCTCTATATACAGCTGGAGGTAATTGCTGATGAACCACAGGTGTGTAAAGCTGAATGCTGCACCATGGCTCACCTGCTCACACACACACACACACACACAGGGAGAGACCACTGCTGTCTATTTCTGCCAGTTAGAAAATTAAATGAACTGTCAAAGCTTCAACATTGACAAAATAATGATGAATTGCCGTTAACCAGTTTGGATGTGATCAGCATGACTGTGCAGGTGGATTTGAGTTGTTTTGTGTGAATAAGAGTCTGTTCCTCCAATCAATCAATATCTTATTTGTAGCTACACTCCTCAGCGTTAAGGGACAGGCTCTCATAAATGTGCATAAAATTGTCCATGTTTATTTACGCGCTCGTCATTTTAAATACACGTGTGCAAATAAATACACTAAAGCAGCAAAGCCAGCGTGATAAACTTTGAGTTATGTTTTATACGAGGCTACCTCTGCTCTCCCTCCACATTCTGATTTATTGATATACTTGAACATACAACAAATAGCTCGATTAGAACAGTTTGTGTAAATCTGCCTCTGCCAGCCTCCTGCAACGGTTATCAATGATGCAAATAGCGCGAGGAGCCGGGAGATGTAGTGTGGGAGTGTTGGTGTAATAAAGGGGTATGACCCATTAAACCCTCCAGGCTTGAGTAAAACAGAGTGACACACAGTCCCACTGTAATTTTACCATAAAGGAGTCAGCCGTTCTCAGATGTAAATTTACTGAGGAGGTCGTAACGTTTTACAGCCGCTACTCTGTAAAAGATGTGATCACATTTTGCTCAGAGCTGCAGTGATTATGATCCTAGATGATACTTTATTTATTCTTATTTTGTAACCGCACACAAGTCTTAATCTCACCCTGGTCATTTCTAATCACTCTTAAATTTGCAATTATTGACCAATTGCAGGCTATAAAGAAGCAGAGGGTTTCCAGCTACTTGCTACAACTCATGCTGTGTCAAGTTGCTGATCAGTTTGGTTTCTCAAGTTGCACCACACTGAACTCTCAGGGCCACCATAGTTGTTTCTGAGAGGAAGATGGTGGAAGTATCTGTCGGTGTGTCTTTGATTTAAATAATGGTGAAGAATAATAAGACTGCCTTCTGTGCAGAGGCAGATGGCATCCTGTTTGCTATGTAATCCCTCCTCCCCTAAGTCGCTCACAGAGCATCAGGAGCATGTGGCCTTTCTCAGTCTAGACTACTTTATCACTTAGCTTATTTACAGATCGAGGAATCAATGTGTGTGTGGGGGGGGTAACGAAAAAACAACCAAAGAAAAACAGAAAATCGAAGATATGAAAGTCCTTGTTTTCGTCTCTCTCCCTCTGTCTGTGAAGTTGTTATTTAGTCGAATGTTTCCCCCGCAGACAGCGCTGCTGCCTTCTCACTGGAAACGAGCAGTCACACTATAAAAGGAGCTTAATTAGAGAATGACTGGCTTATATTTACTATTAATTGACAAGCCATACCTATAGAGAGCATGCAGGCAGGCATGCATGCAGGCACCTCATATAAAAGCGGCTGAGATGTGGGAAAAGACTTTTTTTCGGGGGCTGTGGAGGAAAAAACATGAAATAAATGGCTTGAAATTGGAAATCTAACACGATTTGAGATGCTAAGAGAGAACATCTCTCTTCTGATGCCTGATAGACTGGATGAGCCGGGGAGGGGGAAAATGCCCCCCCCCCCCACCACACACACACACACACACACACATTGTATGTTCACATACGTATGTGTGTGTCTGAGAGAATCACAGCAGGTATGATTTGCAGAATTAAAGAAAAGAACCAACATGAAGAAATTATGATTATTACACTTGAGCTCGCCTACATACTGCGCTTCAAACATGTAATCTTCCTCCTACACCGCCAGTGAAGAACGCAGAAATTCACAGATCACTCAGATCTGTTGTGACACCTAATATGAGTGGCGTTTAGCTGTTATCACTGAGCATTCCTCAACCGCCGCGCTTATAGAAACCCCACTTAGCTTTCGCCTGCCAGAGGAATATTTGAGATTCTGGGGATGTATGCGTGAAAGGGAACAGAAATGATGTCTAATGTATATGAATGGGAGCCATGGCGTTCAGGTATTTCACGCTGAATGCCCTGACAGAGGCTAAAGTGAATAAGTTGTCAACTTGCATTGAAATTCATATTGTATCCCTGGCTGGAGCTGAGCCCATTTTCTCCACTGTGCTCTCACCATGAGCCGCACAATAGTCAGGGAAACGTCTAATGAGGCAGGAGAAAAAAATATTAAGAGTAAAATCCTTAAAACTCAAGGGTTGGCATATTCAATGGCCAGTGAGGATGAGAAAAACCCCTCTGTTGGAAGAGCGCTCGGAGCTGGTGGGTGGGACAGAACAAAACGCAGGGAGAAGAAAAGATTGAGTGAGTGACTGAGATGGGCTGTGACAGTGTCAGCTTTGGTCTGGTCAGGCTGCACCGAGGATGAGTGGATACGAGGGCAAGCTAGGAGAAGAAAGGCAGGAGGGAGAGGAGGAAGAGGAGGAGGAGGAGGAGGAGGGGTGGTTGTTGAAGGACACTGTCAGAACAGGAGGTTGGAGACGATGGTTTATGGCTGGTTCACACCTTGATCCGGAAAATCTGTGCAGGACAACCTCACCGCTCACGACAGTTTAAGCGCCACGTGCTCTGCAGGACCTTTCCTCTTGCCTCGGTGAGTCAGCGGTGCACTCCGGCTCGTGTACAAAGCAGCTCCCCAGATTTTAGCCTTTGATCCACTGGCACTACAGTTTGACCTTTGGGTCCCTGCAAGGAACTCACCCCCCGGCCTCCGCCTCCTCATCCTCCTCCTCCCCATCTGGTTGAGTTTTTTCTCACATTCAGCTGCTAAAAACCAATTTGCAAAGTTGTTGAATGGTACAAGATTGTTTTTTTTCTTGCTATGAGAATTTTATGTACTTCACTTAATGGCCTTCAATTTATTCCCTCTGTAAATGCTATTGAAGCCTGAGCATGTTCAGGTTTCCATTCCAGCGACGGGCTGCTGCCTCACACTAATCAGGAAGTAATCACCTGCAGGTTGTGGTTGGAATGAAAAAACAATAATGATAATAATAAACTTTCTTTGGGCTTCAGCAGAACCTCCTCATGACCTTAATCCATGTCATCTTTTAACTTTAACCCCAGACTAGCCTCCTCCTCCTCCTCCTCCTCCTCCTCTTCCTCCTCCAAGTGAAGACAGCTAAAGATGCTCGTTTTGTAGCATGGCTGCGTTCGCCAGCCCTCTGATTTCCTTGTTCCATTATCCTGGGCAACTTCCTCACCCCTCTGATTTCCCCTCTTTCTAATCCACTCATGTTTATTTGTACCCTGTGATGTGAAACATGTCTTTATTGATAATCCTGCCTACAAACCAAGCTGTGCTAATGAAATGTAGATACACCATACAAGCACAGGGATGAAAGCGAAATGCGCGCGCACACACACACACACACACACACACACACACCAAATCTGAGGCAGATACTGTAATTTTAATCTCCACTTGACATTAACTCCTGCATTTTATCAAACAGCTGTTTGCAGGCAAAGATCAACTTCCTGTGCATCACTAATTAGATGTAATTACAAACTATTCCCCCACACACATGAAACATAATCTCAGTGCTGTTTTGTTTGAAGTCTACCAGCTCATTTTAAATTGTTTCAAAGCAGCAGCAGCAGCAGCAGCAGCAGCAGCAGTGTTCGTGATGTTGTAGCTGGGTGGATTTCTGCTCTGGTGTCACTATTTTGTGCGTGTGTGTGTGTTATCATCAGCAACACACACTCAGGCTCTCATCAGCTCTGGCTGCACACTGCCCCCTAGTGGGGAAACACTGCACTGTCAGGCCTGACTCTGCAGTTTGTTGTCGAAGTTTAATCAAGAGGTCATAACGAGGCCTGAAAACATCAGGACGAGCTGAACTGAAGGAAACTAGATGCTGTTTGAATTATTGTCTATCTTAGTGCAGCAGCAACACTAGACAAACATCAGGATGGACAAACAAGTGCAAGAGAACAGAACAATAAACAGATCAACATCCAGATATCAGCAAAACCAGCAGCTAACTACACAGATATAAAACTAATCAAACAAACACGGCTACTGTGAGAGAATAGTGTTGGTTCGAGTTGGTTTTACACTGGACAAACTCACAGGTTTGTTTGTAAATGGAAATGTTTGTAACATGTTTAGGGAGGTGTGATCAGGAGGAGTGGGAGTAAAAACAATCACTCATTTATTTGCTCTTTCTCCCTCAAAGAAAAGAGCAAAACCAGGATCGAGCCTGTGTCACAGCCCGTCACACTGGACCACATGGCCACGAAACCACCTGTGACATTACAAAATAATCCGATATGGTTGCGTCTCAAACTGAGTTTTAAGAGGAACTTTCTGCCTTGAGGTGAAAACAGTGAGAGTGAAGCTCGAACATCCAACTGAAGCAAACAATTCAGCCAAATATAAACAGAGCTGAGGGCTACAGACTGATGAGCTGCTGCTGATGTTCACACTCTGACTGGATATTTTTAAAATTAAATCACACCTACACCAAGACAAAAACAAGGAAGCAATTATCATCAAGAAATATAAGTTGTGTTCTTTGTTTTGTTTGAATATTAAGTCTGATCTATTCTTTCAATTGATACTCACTGATGTGAGTATATAACATCTCAGCCTCAACACAGGTGTTAACCTGCTGTCATAATAATAACCCCCCTCAGGTGCAGCTGGACTCAGACCTACAGGTGGACGCAGCAGCAGGAAGTGAGAGCTTAACTTTCAGGCAAGTGATGGAGCAGCAGCTTCAGGAGTGTGAGCAGAGTGCTGACAGCTTAAGTACTCCGCCCTAATGAAATGGGTGCACTGGATGCATCTTGCAGAGAGAGAGAGAGAGACAGAAAAGTATGCCATGTGTGTGTGAGTGGAGCAGGCAGCGGACCCCAGATGACTCCCTGAACCAGCTCGCAGGCTTTGTTTTATTCATAAGGTCGGTCACTGATGTTGGCTGATAAGGTCTGGCTCACAGTCAGCGTCCCAGTTCATCCCAGGGGTGTTGGATGGGGGTGGGGGGGTGTGTGTGTGTATGGGGGGGGCTTTGTGCCACCCGGCCGAATTATTCCAGGCCAAAGTGGGAGAAAAATGTATTTATCTTCATGGAGCTGGAAAGAGCCAAACTGTTGCCACACAGTCGGACGCACACTGAAGGAATGACTGTGAAGCTGCGCCACCTTCATTAAACCATCATCTGATATCCTGTCCCACCCATCATTAGCTCCTCTCCAACAGAGGGGTCATTAGGTTTTGTCTTTGGACACGTGACCTTCAGGAAAATGTTATTTCTGCGCTTGGATATGGTTTTCATAAATTCTGCTGGCACCAAGGTTACGGAGAGGGGATTAAAACCAGATTGACTTTATGATTTTTTGATGTTAGGGATGAAAAAATGAACAGAACAAGTGTTAAAAAGTAAAAAGTTGGATTTTATAATATCATTTAATATGGATTCCCTGTTAAATGTGAATTCTTTCATTTAGTCTTTCTATCATGCACTTTAATTTCTAGAGTCGTGCCTTTAATTTATTTAACCTGTCGGTTTAAACTTATCTAATTTAGATTTTTTGTCCTGTTTTGGACCTGATTTTTTTAAAAAGATGTGGAAATATTTGCTACAAATGATGTATGTAACAACTATCTGTGTGTTTGTGCTCATAAAAACAGATTTCTCTGGATTTAAACTATGGATCCCACCTCAACACACATGTAATCATATGTAACCGTGTACTTTTGGCGTTGGATTTCCTTTAGTTTTTAAAACTTTTAGAAAAACATTTCCACACTAACTTCCTGTTGTCAGGTCCATTTCCTTCACTGAGACTCACAGGGACAACAGCGCCCTCTGCTGCTCCCACAGTGGAGCTGCTCACCTGAGTCACTGTTATTCAGTTCACAGGTGTTTTCATCCAGCTGGTGCTGCTGAGTCTGAGTGTTTGTTCCCATGAGAGCTTCACAACCCTCCACATCATTCTTCACTTTAAATCCCCCTGTGCCTTGTTTTTTTGGGAAACGTGTCATGTCCTTGATTGCGGAGCACAGGAGTTTCAAAGAATACGCCTTAGGTAATACTAGAAATTAGTTTTATTTTATAATACAGGAAAAAAAAAGAGAAGATCAAAGCAATCGATGCTGGCAGAGTTTTTTTCTCCCAAAAAAGACAGAAAGAAAAAAAAAACAACACTGCTTTAATTTTGGATTTAGTTGCCAACACAAAAACAGGGGTTTAAGAGGCTTTTATGAGGCCAGGAGGAGGAGGAGGAGGAGGAGGAGGAGGAGCAGCAGGGAAGTCTGGTTTCACAGGGAGCCGCAGTCAGAGGTACAACAGATGTTCACGAGATACGGGGAAAAACATTGGTGATTTGTTGTGTCTGGATGTTTCCATTTTTGTTCCTGTCATCATTTCCTGTTTTCTGCATGCCAACATCTCTGCATTCTTTCGGGGCGGTTTTATAACACTTGGTGTCGTCTCCTGCCTCCTGCATTGTCCTCACTGTCTCCAGAAAAATCTGACATTTTTGGTTCAATGTGAGATTAAACTGCTTCGACTTTGATTTTTCTTTGCTCCATTTTTGCCTGTTTTGTTACTATGAGATGAATCATACCTTGAAGTGCATAGAAGAAGAAGAAAAAAACAAAATCCGCATTCTGGGCTCCTCCTCCTCCTCAGGAACAAAAGCTCAGTTAGAGGTCATGATAAGGCAGTAAATGCACTTTGAGAGTCATTCACACTGTGAACGTGTCAAAACAACAGGTCGAGTCTGGCTGCTCAAGGTCACGCTGTGACATTTCAAGTGTGGTGATTTAGATAAATCGCAGCCTTTGATGCAGATGAGTAGGTTTTAACTGTCCTCTTCAGCTGCACTCTTTAATCTGCCACATTTTCCTTTCCACTCTTCAATTTGACAAACAGGATTTGAACTGAAGCCTCCCACACAGTAAACAGTCAACAGTGAGCTGCAAGTGGCTGAGGGAGATATTTACCACTCTATGTGTTCGCCACCTCATGCAATTTGAAACAGCAGCTGCCAGTAACGCGTTCCTTTGCCGCCGCCGCTGCCCCCCAAACGCCACCGAAGGTAAACAAGGGTCTGTTTGTCTTGCCTGTTTGAGAGCTAGCAGATACAGCTAGCAGCAGTCGAGCTCAGGCCGCTGGCGAGACGACAGGCGGGACCTCACTTGGCCATGTAGGCGGCCACCTCCTTCTCCAGGCTCTGGGCGAAGCGGTGGTTGAGGAAGAGGAGCTGGCCGTGAGGAAGCAGGCGGCTGAGCACGGCGTCGATGCGGCTGCTCTTCAGCAGGACCTGGAGGGAGGGGAGAGGCACATAAGGGGGGAGGAGAGGTGCGGTTAGAGATGACCACCGTGCAGACTCGTTAATGATCCCAGGTAGTTACAGGTCCTAGTAAAATCTATACAGCTGCCATCGTCTTTCTTTACTGCTGCCCTGTGAGTTCATTATGGTTTCCATAACACGTGATGAGCTGCTGCTGGTGAGATCTGACTTTTATTTAACATAAATGACATCAGTATAACAAGGCCTTTGAATATGTGCTGACACTGGTCTACACTGATCAGCCAGAGCATGAGAACAACCTTTAAGTTAATATTGGCTATTGGGGACTATTTTCTGCAGCGGATCAGTACAAATCCAATGTGGTAGCAAGTATCTGAAGCAGCAGGACCCAGGCACATTCAGCACTATGACCCTGACTCTGGATAAAGTTGGAACAGGACCTCAACGCACCAGGTGAAAAGCTGATTTTAAGACCTTCACAATTTTTCATTTGACAAGACAATCACAACCCAAACTCCACCTACAAGTACTTTTCAATGGCTCTTTTCAAATGCAACTCATTAAGAGTCGTGATGTTCATATTCATGTTTTATTCTGTGAGCCTGAAAAGATCCACAGTTGTTTTACAAAGGTCAGAAATGATTTTTCATGCTGTTTTCAGACGTTTTACTTCATATTGTGCTCATACTAATACATATTCCTGAACTGATGTGGGGGTGGGGTCTT
The DNA here is from genome assembly GCA_021432705.1 of Caranx ignobilis. Taxonomy (NCBI): domain Eukaryota; kingdom Metazoa; phylum Chordata; class Actinopteri; order Carangiformes; family Carangidae; genus Caranx; species Caranx ignobilis. The sequence goes on along the minus strand of JAFHLA010000217.1, from coordinate 584,350 downwards.
GTAACAGCTTCATCCAGCCATGAACATGACAACATGTTGGAGATTTAATCATGATAAACTCCAGTGCATTGATGGTAATGATGTCATCCACTGAGTGTTTGTAATGCAGCTCTATGACACACAGTGAGCGAGACCTGTCAGGCATCAGGTCAGTGTTAGCTCTGATCTTTTCACAGGATTTATTAAATATCAGCACATTAATCCTTTAAATCCAAAATAAAAGAAAAAGTTTCCCAAACCGAGTAAAACAGAGTTCCTCTGATCCCTGCCTCACAGAGCGGCCGGCAGTAATCGACACAGTTGCCAGCTTGTAAAATTCAAGTGCAAACACCGGCTGTGAAAGAGAGGAGTGACAGTGGACTGACCTTACTCTTCAGCCAATATAGTGAAGCCATGGAGAATCCATTTGGAGCCTTTATTTCTCGTGTGTCAGCTAATCAACCGCCTGAAGGTCTCCAAAGGTCTCAAACTACCACAGTGAGGTTTAAAACCACAGCTCTCCTGCTGCTTCTCCACGTCCCGTCCACACATTTGGAAACAACCACCGTCACTTCCTCATTAGATCTTATCAAGCCTCGACGTCCAGCGGTGAGAGCCACATGAATAATGAATCGGCTGCTGCTGCTGAAGACGACCTCAGCTGTGGGATTTGTTTTGTTTTGCAACTGATCAGCTGCAGAGAAAACAATCTGCTTCCTGTGTACATGATACATGTTCAGGTGTGTGTGAGTGTTCAGGTTCAAGGAGATCATTTCTGATACAGAGGTGAGCTGATGGATCTGGATGGAGATGAACACAGAGCAGCACCCAGCCTGAGTCTGGTTCTGCCTCTTGGACCAGAGAGTCAATCCTGCTGCTGTTTACCTACATGTTTACACACCTACGCTGCTCTTCACCTGCATGTCAGTGCTGTTGTTCACATCAGAGCTGCCTTACACAGAGGGCTGGTGCTGCTGTGCTTCTGGCTTTAATTTCAGTTTTAGCTTCAGATTGTTTATTTGAATCCACTGCTCTTCTCTAACTTTAAGAGAAGCCACACCAAGACTCATTGTACAGTGTGAATAATGATGATAAAGTTCATTCATTCACAAGCTCTTGGGGGGGGTCTCTGTAAATACTGTTATAAAGACATTTCCTCTTTTTGTAAAGTGCCTTGAGATAATTTTATTGTAAATTAACGCTTTATACTGGATTTTTTCAGGTGTGTTCTCTCAGCTCTGGGATCCAAACCACAAAAAGACTGAAGATGTCCTCCACATTTTAAAGTTAAGGGTTAAGAAAAGAGAACTGAAGATATTAAAACCTAAACCTCAGCTCTAAAATGGTTCCTGAGTGTAAATTAGATAATGACCCCACTCTCTCATGTCTGTTTGGGGTGTGCTCACCTGGTCCATGCAGTGTCGTGCCAGGTTGCGGAGGGTCCCCTCGGCCAGCAGCAGGTTCTCGTGGGGCTCACACACCAGCGTGAAGCCCAGATGCTGGACGCCCAGCCACAGAGCGCTCAGCTCCTCAGAGAAGGGCTCTCCGGCCCTGAGACGCACCACGCCACCGGAGGCCTCCTGCAGAGCCAGGGCCTCCTCGCCCGGCACCATCTCCACCAACACTCTGCCCGAAGCCTCCCGGGACAGAGAGACAGCGCTCCGCACCTGCCTGAATCACACGGAGGGGGGGGGGTTTCATCAGTGGTTAAAGGTCGTGTTATGCAGCATTAGAACAACACAGTCCTTGTTTGTTTACACATGAAGTGTCAAACAGCAGAACAGCGCCGTCGTTCATCAGCAGCTTCTTCTGATGCTGATAATTTGCAGTTGCAGAAAGCTCCACAATCACCCTGTGAGAGAGTCCCTTCACTTCCTGAAAACAAACCAGACAGACGCAGAGATGACTGACAGCCTCCATCGTCCTCTGTGATGCCTTTTACACTGTGTGTGTGTGTGTGTGTGTGTGTGTATGCAGAGAGAAGACTGGATGCATCAGAGTAGAGCAGAAAAGCAGAGGATGCTGCTGATCTCATAGACACAGCACCTTTCAACTGAGCTTTATCTGACATGTTAAGCTCCAACTTGAACCAGGACCAGGACCCCCCAGGGAAGTCCATGTTCTGAAGAGTCCTCCTGTCAGTTCTCAATATCTACTGAGAAGATGCAGGTTATAGTGCAGTTTCCACAGGCGCCATTAAGCTGACAGCAACAGACAGAGAGCGGCTCACCTCGCCACCACTGACACCCGCTCCTTCTGCAGGAGCCGTCTCTCCTCCGGGCCCAGGAGCGCTTCATCTGGACCGAAAACCCGGGAGTAGAGGACGCGGCTCTCCCCGGGGGACAGCCCGCTGACCGGACACACGGTGTGGATCAGGAAACACCGGACCATGTCTGATCAGCAAACACACTCCTACCTGTCATTAACAACACTTAGCATGATCAGGTTTGCACTGTGTTGTCACTTCCGCGTTGGTCATGTGACCTCTCTCGGCCACCGTTGTTTTGCGTTCTTTCAACCAGCAGATGGCGCTTGTTCTCTGTATTGTATTATATTGTATTATATTATATTATATTATATTATATTATTTATCGTGTAAATTATTTATTAATGTGCTGATTATTTTCTTGATGAACTGATTAATCATTTAATGGTTAAAACATGTCTCACTCCAAAGCTGTGGCTTAATTCCTTATTTATTACATTAAATTAATTTTGAATTGATTCATTTGTTTTTGTTGGTAAAACTATGTGTAATTTACTAAAGTGAGTCAGATGGACCTCAGGTGATGGATGGGACCGAAACACCACGTGCAGTAAAAGTCTGGGAGAGTTCAGAGCAGTGATGGATGAAAACCGGGCTGAGGGACAGAAGGCGGCTGCAGAGAAGCTGACATCAGAGATCATGGTGTTTCTGGGTCTCAGCAGACAAACAGAGGCAGCTGTTAATCCAACAGCTGCTGCTGGTCACGCTTCTTTACTCTGAGAGGCCCTGCTCTCTCTCTATGTGTGTGTGTGTGTGTAGAAGCTGCAGTGATGGAGGGAAAATAAAGAAAGACAACATTCACTCTGCTTTGTTAACATTGACTCCACTGTCCTGTTAACCTCTGTGCCCTCTGCCCCTCTCCCTCAGACCCGCTGAGACTGAAAGACACGACCTGAGGACGAGGCGGCTGCAGCCGTTTGAGGGATTTCATCTTTATTTCTGAATGAAAACTTCCTTTCTTGTCGTCTTGTTGACATTCTGTCCGTTGCGGCCTTACAACTGTAACAGCCGGATGAAAGCAGAGGCTCATGTGGCTTGGAAATGTTGGTCTGGTCAGTCCACCATGTTGGCCCTGAATGAAAGATCTCAAAGACTTCTTTACAAGCTTTATGTCCAAATGACTTCTTTTTATACATGCATTTTAACACCAAGTGCATTTTAAGAAGAAATTTCATCCAACATCATCCAATAATTTTTCTTGTGACCGAATACCTGCAAAACTAACCATACATTCAACCTCGATTTAAGTGAAGTGACTTCTTGGCGCATCACAAGCAGTTCCCCAGAGGTTTGATTTGAGTCTAATGTTGCACAACAATCCAGCAGCAGTCAGTTTAGTAGCTGCTCTGGAGCCTCTGATCACGTCACACGGTGTATTTGAACTGTAGTTGTTAAACTGTAGATGTCTCTGTTGACCTCTGGATAAACTCTGTCTCAGCTCCGCAACAGCTGCTGACAGTCACTAAACCAGATATTCATTGGAAGACTGATGTATTTTTCAGACTGTATTTAATAAAACACAGCTCATCCAGTATTCAGTGAGACCCCTGCAGAGAGGGCTTCACTTACTGAAAACCACACAATTCATAGAAAAGACACTGAAGTGAACTGATACTGCAGTTTTGTTGCTGCTGAAACTGAAGGACAAAACTTTTTATCTTGGAAACGTTAACACGCAAACGACCAAGAAATGAGGAAGAGCTGTGCTTTAAAGGGACATTTCCAACACAAGACGGCAAACCAGAAAGAAAGACGAACCAGACCTGAGCAAGTAGATTTAAATTTCGACTAATCACTTTTTGGAGGTGAAGATGAAGCTGCTGGAGCTCAGACCTTCATTGCTGTATGACTTATCTTGCACAGTTTACCAAGCAGCTCTTTATATCCAAACAAGGATCAGTTTTTTGTTATGATTTTTTTATTCCTCTGCCTTTTTTACTCCTCCTGTTTTGGTTCCAGGTCACTGACGACTGATGTGAGCGGCTGAAATGACTCCAGCTTCAGTCCAGAGGAGTAAATAGAGATTTAAAATGAGGTTGGCTGCAGGTTCACATCTAATCATGGTTTGATGGAAAACCTCTGCGAGTGTTTGGCCTGGTTGTATGATGGAGCTTGTCAGCACATTAGATGTGGAGGAGAGGTATTTCTACAACACCCACACTGTGTGTAATCATTAGCTCAGTCATTAGTCTTCAGTAATAAAGGAGTGAAGCTCTGAAGGTAATAATTAGCCCAGAGCAGGTTGGGAATTCAAGGTGAATGTGAAGCCAGTTTTCATTCATTTTCTCTGCAGCAGCTACGTCACGAGGATCTGATGATCAGCTTCGAGATTCGGCTTTCGAAATAAGAGCAGAGCAAATAACATGCAGCTGTTAGTGTCATAATCGCCACAAGAAAAGTCTGTGCAGGTTTCAGTGTTACTGAGCTGTGAGTCACAGTTCCCAGTGTTATAAGAAACCAGCTGAATAAGAAGAACAACAGGATGTGGGTGAAGGGCGATCAGCCGGCCTGAACCAATGATGTCCAGGCCCGCGAGTTTGAAATAAAGGAAGCTGAAGACAACCTGCAACACTGGACCAAAACTATCTTTAGACTCTGCTCTGTATTGTCTGCAGAGGGAAATGAAAACATCCTCCATGCACATGTCTGCAGAGAGGACGAGCAGGAAGCACCAAACATCAGCAAAAGAAGAAGAATCTAAAGTTTCTAATCCTCAAAAACATTCAAGAGGGAAGTTCACCTCGCTGAACCACCACCTCCTCCACCCTTCCTTTGAAAACAGCGTCTCCACACCCTCATCACGTAGTTGTAGGACCTTGTTTTACAGGCGAGGTTGTCAGTTTACTGTCAGTGTCAACAAGTCGCAACACACAGAGGTTTGAAGGTGACACCCAGGCTGCAGCTTTGTGTGTGTGTGTGTGTGTGTGTGTGTGTGAGAGAGAGCACCTTTGATCGGGGTGAAGCGGCAGCCTTGTGTGTGTGTAGGACCCCGGGGACTGGGTGTTAAACAGGACAAGGCTGCGGTGAAGAGGTGGATTCACAAAGGGGAGATGGTGATATGAAAGGGTGGGGTAGTTTTCAGAGCAACTCTGCAGGGGGCAGAGGGGGGGGCTGTGATCACCAAGACACTGCTCTGGTTAGATTAGACCATAGTGTATAAGGCAGCACTGCTTTATGGCGACATGACCACAGCTTTACATCAGAGTACTGATGATGCAACTGAGGTCAGTAGCTGTCATCCTCACACACTTTACACTTATAAGCTGTAAACACACATTTAACAGACAATAATGTAGCTGTAAGTTAATATAAACACATTTTAAGAGTTTATTAATGTGTAGCATTTGTCAGAAGTTTTAACTTGCACTAAGACAACATGATTTATACTGTAACATAATGTATATCTGTTGACAAATGCACAACATCTGCCTAAACTACCACTAAGAAACACATGATGTGACTGATCCAACAAACAGCTCTGTGACGACTTCACAAACCAAAAGTTATTTGACTTTTCTGTAAAAAAACTGCATTAGTTACATTAGTTATTATTCAAAGCAGTTTCTCTTACATTTCTCTGGAAGCAATCTTGAAGTTTTTACTTTAGTTTTACTGACTTTAAATCAAAGGTTTAAGCAAAACTTAACAAGCAGATAACTCAATGAAGACTATTCATTTGCTGGAAGCCTGTCACTGTTGCATTTCAGGAGTCCCTCGGTTCATTTGGTTGAACTCTTTTACCTCCACTTTCTAATTAGATGGGTCCATTTGTAAAAGAAAAAAAAAAGAAGCTTGGCCTGGTTTCCTTTTCTTTCTGGGGACCTGCCAGGGACTCATCTACATTTTAAAACCGACTGTTGAAGTGGAAAAGGAAGGTGGTATTGAAAAGCTGTTGCAAGTGTTGCATTAGGTATGCCTCATCTGAAAGTGTGAGGCCCCTTAAAACCTCTGCCACCGGTTCATTAACCGCCTTGTTCAAAGGTGGCAGCTCACTCATGAATAGTGTAGAGCCATTGACACGTACATGTAAAGATCACTAGGATAAAATCTGGTTTCCTCATGTTTCCCTCTTCCTTCCCTCTTTACTTTTCTGCCAACACGGATCCTTTCCAGGGTTGAGGAAAGAATTAAAGCATCTTCAGTTGAGGTGCACAAGACGACCAACAGACGCTCGCTTCAGCTCAGCGAAACTGTTGGCGATAAATTCAGTTTTCAGACCTCAGTCAGAGGAATGCAAACAAAGGCTCGCGCTCTCTTTTCCCACAGCCACATGGCCGCTGGGAAACTGCCGCATTTCAAACTTTGGTGAAGTGCCAGGAGGGAGGGAGCAGAGCTTTTATAAGCCCCACTCCATCACGTGTTTACAGCACATGGAGACTCTGATTTTTTTCCCCTCGCTGCTCCTGCAACAGAACTGTTAACCTCCTGTCAGGACATGTCAGGCTGCCAGGCGCCGCCTCCACGGAGCCACTCCATACACATGCAGGAATGTGTGTGTGTGTGTGTGTGTGTGGGCACGTGCTGCAGCAGGGAGGCCACTCCCAAAGACCGCTGCAGAGGGAAGATTTGAAAAAACAGGAACTGCTGTGTGTGAGTGTGTAAACGTGCAGAGGCCAAACAAATCTGCAGATGTGTTGTTGTTACAGTTCAAGTCCAGTTTGCTTTGACTGAACTCAGCACATCAGGAGCCCGTCACCAAGGTTCACACAGTTATCTGGACTCACTTAGACAAAACCTGGAAGCTCCAGCTCCACAAACTTAAAATGTGGACAAAGGCGCGAACAAAGGCTCCAAGTGCTGAGAGAGAACATGTGAAGAACTGCCAGAGAAAGTTTTACACAGGAAATTAAAACTGTCAAACATTGTTTCAGCTCAGTTACACAGAGATCTGAAGAATTTACAAATCACTGGGCACCGTCACAAAATGCAGAAAAAGCCTGAGGACTGTATTCAAGCCATGTCAAGACAAAATGTCTTGAGTTTGATTCTTCTGATACAGACACCGAGTGTCATGAAGTAACTGTCGGGCACTAAAGGGACTGGTTTTACTGGATTTAGACACGTGAGACAAGGAATTTACACAGAGGAAACCTAGAAACCTGGTTGATACCTCTGAGGTAGAGATGAAACCCAACATTAGAGCCTCATGACAAACCTCAGTACTTTGTACCAACTATCTGAGCTTAAAGGTGTCAGATCAGACGTTACCAGGTTTGACTTTGCAGATTAAACCCAGCTGTTGCCTCTGACAGAAAGAGCAGAGCATCAACCTGAACAACTCTGCCACTAACTTGTCTAAGTCTCTTTAATCTGATCAGACAAGCTTCACCTTCAAAAAAGTTATTTAGCCGATATGGAATTTGTATTTTATTTAGGCAAAGTGCTCGTACACATGTTTGTGTTGACAGTTGAGAAGCTTAACTTCTTTTGTAAAAACTAGGAATTTATACCATCAACAAACCCCTGGCGTATGTGAACAGACTCAGTCCTGCACAAGAAAACATTCAGAGCACAACAATTACATTCTCTCAATCAAAAACTTCAATACTGTACATTTGAACGCACTTGCATCTTTATTTCAGCAGCTCCCCCTCGAGCCTGCAACAAAATATTCAACCCGCCCCGGTCATTGTGAGCCGACATCGTTCAGCTCTGCAGAGTGGAAGACATTTTTATCTCTGAACATCAAGGGACTGAAAGCAAAAACAAACGTGTTTTCCTTCGATTAAAAACCCCTCTCACACACTTGCTGACCTGCAGCATCAGAAAAAAATCTCACTGCAAAGTTAACAGGTAGCTTGTTTGCTTTGGTTTCTTCTGAAAAATAAAAGAACAGACCAAACATTGCAACTGATCAAGAAATAAAAAAAAATGACTCTGCATTAATTTTACACCTCCACAAGCCGTCATTAAAATATCCAATTTGCATTTCGGGGGACGCCTAGAAAAAGGCATGCTGTCAACAAATCACTGTCTAAACAGGGCCCAACAGAAGCTCATTAAAACGCTGTATAAAAAGCCGTATCAAAAACAAAAAGCACCTCACCATTCAGGTTTTTAAATTAAGTGCTTAAATAAGGTGGAACAAACTCAACAAATGAAAAATAAAAAACAAAAACATCCAGTGAGGAGACTGAAAGACAAACCTCAGATTGGCAGTGTGGTTGGTTGGCTGTTAGAAAGCTGGCAGTGACGTGTGCTCGCTCACGCCAGCGCAGTGACAACAAGGTCAAACGGGCAGTAGGTCCGAGTGGTTTTTAAACCGATGACAGAGCGGTTGTGTTCACTGCACCTCAGCGACGTGTTCATCATTTCTCGTCTTTCCCTCTTTCAGATTTGCATAAATAACTAACTTTGCTATAGTTTAAATGAAACTTTGGGGACTTCAGCAGATCCCTTTTTCTGTTGGCGCAATCCCAATAACTTATTTCCTCATCAGGTTGGTGGTGGTGCTGGTGGGGAGGGGGGTGGGGGGGTGTGAGGCCTCAGTCTGTTCAGGGGGGGAGGGGGGAGAGGCAGTGTGTTTCAGAGGCAGTTATAGTTATGGAGGACGAGGAGGCGCTCACAGCTTCTTCAGTAGGCTGTACATCTGCCTCTTGCTGCGCTCCCCGGCCCAGGTGCGACTCTTGAGGCGAAACTTCCTGAGGTCCTCCTTGAAGTCCTCGTGGTGCATGGGCCGGTACGACTGAGGTTCACATTGTGACTGCGCAGGAAGAAGAGACGAGTTCAGAGCACTGAAGAGCCAAAGATCTTTTCTGATTTTTAAATGAGGCCGAGGTGCTGCTGAAAGCTCAGAGAAGGGTTTCTTCTTCTTTTTATTCCTGCTCCTATTTTAAAGCCTCAAATGAACATTCAAGCTCATTTCTCTTAATGGACTCATTCTTAATGTTGTCAAAGACTGAACATTATAACTTGGATGTGGATGAAAATATAATTGTCCAATTTACTTCATGAACGAGTGCAAACTCAGAAAACTCATTTCTCACATTGTTATCTTTGGGACTGTTACATCTTGTCTATCAATCAGGACGTAATTATTAAACAGGGTAATGAGCTCCTCAATCACAATGACAAGCACCTTCAAAATAAAATCCCTGAAGTACTTCAGCACTGTTGTCGACTGGTGCTGCATATGATGTCAAAACTTCTACAAAACCTCCCTTATTTCATCATGAAGGATTTTATGTTTCAAAACTTACTTCACAATAGACCTGATGTCACCGATCTGTCCACAACTAACCTGGAAGTGAGGGAAGAAGTCTTTGTATCCGCCCTTCAGGATGTAGAGCTCGGGGTAGTGGAGCTTGGGGTAGTCGTTGAGGGCACGGTCTCGCTCCCTGACGAAGCGGCACATTCGCGGGCCGCGCTCTGACGAGAACTCGCAGTGGAAGATGATGACGACTCGTTTCTCCGGGCAGGACGGGACGATGGGGGTCTTGAGGAGGAAGTCCTCCACCTGCTCCTCCTGGTGCAGGTTCAGAGCTCCCTGAGACAACAACCACCAAACCAAAACACGTTAGCTGAGGCTCGGATCTACAGAGGATCCATTTGTGACAGTTTTGATGATCAATCGTTTGAAAAACTGTATAATAATAAAATAATAATCAGGGACTTGATAAAGAGTTCAGGTGTCAGTTGCAGCTACAGATGCTGACTCACCTTGATGTGTCCTCCCTCAAACTCGTAGGGGTAGCGGCAGTCGATGACAATGACTTGTTCAACCAGGTGGTTGAACTGGGCAGTCAGAGCTTTGACCATCTGAAGAGCACAGGAAACACACTTTAAAATAACGTACGACTCCAGCAGTAAAAGAAAGAAAACAAACAAACAGAGAATTTGTTGTCAGAGGAAAAAAAGAAAAGCAGCCAAGAGCCTCCACTCACCACATCTGGGGTAATGTACTTGAGGTCTTGATGTTTGCCCTCCACTGTGGGCAACACAAATGGCTGTAAGACAAAAAAGGAAAATTAGATTAAATGGGTTCGTTGCACAGAATAAAAACAGCAGACGTACAGAGACACAGCTGTAGCTTCCTGCTGTCCTCCTCACCTTGGTGAAATCTCCTATTAGCTCGGTGGACCCATCCTCACTGTCCAGCAGCTTCTCGATCTCAGTCTGACAGAAGGACTTGGACCTCTGGAGCACAGAGGAGCACTGGGGAGGGAGAGGAGGGAAGAGACTTAAGGAGGCAGTCGAGGAGAAAATGAGGTAACTCGATATCGTCTACGAGGAGCCGGGGACAACAGGCTCGGCCTCGGGGGCTGTTTGAGGAGTGATTTCTCCATTCTCGCTCTGGAGTTAACAGATGGTTGGTGGAGGCTGGTTTTAAAAGCTTTGTTCTAACATCAACATTTAGTTTCAAACCATCAGCTCCAATGTGACTCAAAGACCTTTTCTGTCTCAGTCAGTTCATCCTTACAGAACCTCTGTTAGGAGTGTGTCCAGCTACGACCCAGGATCAGATCAGTATTTAACTGGACTGTAACTTTGCCCTGGTTTTATTCATTAAATCAGGCAGAGCAGTGAAGACTCACCATCCGTGGAGATTCAGGGTTTTGCTCGAGGGTGGTGGGTTGTGTTCCTGCCAGGCTGCGTCGTCTCTTCACCCTGACCGGCGTGTTCTCGTCTCTGGGGCAGTCGGGGCGCTTCGCACAGGGACGGGAGACCGGACTGGGCATGGAGGGCGAGCGGAACAGACTTCGTGGCCGGCAGCGAATCACAGGCTGAAGGAGGAGGCGGCGTGTGTCAGTACAGACTTGAATTAAATTAAATGTTGGAGGCGTCACTTTGCTCCTACACTTCATTCAAGATGAAAATAAGCCAGAGCTTTTGTTTGTAGGTAAACTTACAGAGTCTTCTCCTATGGTGTCAGACACCAGCGGGGCAGTGAGGAGGCTGGCCATTCCCATCGGCATCCCAGAGTTGTTCTGTACAAGACAGAGGTGCCGCTGATTTAATACTTAGAAACAGCACTGAAATCTGCTCTTTAATAAAGCGTGGAGGAGAAACTTTGAATTTTTCTCCCTCCTGCTGGCAGTCGTAAGGTGACAGGCCTCACCTCCATGTTGTCATCCAGTATCTCCAGAAAGCCGTCGTCATCGTCTTCGTTTGGATTGGAGGTGAGGGAGGAACGTCTCAGGAACATGGGGCTGGAGTCGTGAAAGTCCAGGTGCTGGACGGGAGGAGGTGAGGAAAACTGCACAAAAGGAGGAAAATAAAAACAAGAGATTGAATCATCTGGAGCCAGGTCTTATGCTCGTACACAACGGCAGGCACGACTCAGAGGGTCACGCACCATGAGGGCTGGAGCTGAGCTGGGGCGGCGGGCAAACGCGTCCTTTGATTGTCCATAGTTGAAGGAGCGCACACCACGACACCGTGCCACCGGCATGGCTGGCTTCTTAAATTCAAAACCCTCCTTAAAAGAGAAGAAAACAAATAATCAATGCTCAGACAATACAAACAATATTTCTGCAGACATGTATGCACAAAGGCCCCCACCCAAAGAAACCACAGCACTCACCTCTGGCATGTTCTCTTTGTTGTCCTGTTGAGAGGAGGAGGCGGCGGCGTTTATCTGGGAGGGTTGCTGGCCGAATATCCCGTAGCGGTGGGAGTCGTCCTGTCCCTTGAGAGACGGGCTGAAACCCAGGAGCTGGGGCTGAGGGGGGAGAGAAGAGGGAGCCAGTCAGCAGAGGTTCAGCAACTGGAAACAAGCACTTCTGTGATGACGAAACATGTTTTAATATTATTACATGAAATCAAGTTTTTCCCTGTTTGCACAGTCCTTAGTTTGCAGAGCTGTAACACACACACACACACACACACACAAAAAAAAGAAATCTGCTTACTGGCAATGAGTTGATTCTTCGAATTGGCATCCTCCTGTAATTGACAGAAAGGAGATGAAGCAATCAATACAAAATCAAATCAGCTGTTTGTGTAGTATAAAACTCCCCACAGAGCAACGTGGATCAGATTATCAGCAGTAACGGCCAAACACAAGTTAATGATTTTAAAATATTGACGGCGAAGCAACTCACTCATTGAAAACTCGGCTTGACTGTTGAATGTCCTTTTCAAATCTGTAACTGAAAAATCAGAAAGTGTTCAGAGTTGGGTGGAAATGGTGTGAATATGCAACAGATTTCGAGATAGTGCTGTATTCAACAGAAAGGGAAAGTATCAGCTCTTTGTAATAAAAACCCACGGCAGCACAAAGCTGAAAGGCTTTAATTGCCAGTTGAGACGTTGTGCGCCTGTAAACTACAAAAACCCCGTGGCTCTATTGAGACGCCAAGAGGAACGGTTGGACCAGGGGAAGTTGGGTGAATGCATAGACGTAAGAGGTGGTCTTTGCACTGGAGTTATGCCCACCTGTATGCTAAGTAAGTTGAGTGGAAGGCTCAGTGTGCAGCACAAGGAGGGGGGGGGGCAGGGGAAGGGATGCAGAGATCAGCTAATCTACCATATGCCTGCTAGAGCCAGCGCTGCCAACCCCTTTTTCTGCAAGGGCCCTTTGTTTGCCGAGGGGGGAGCGTGTCCCATTCAATGCAGACGAGAAGAGGGGGGGGCAGTTCTCTGGGGGTGCCCTCATTTCAATAGATGTGATGCAGGGAAAAAAAAAAAAAAAAAAAACCTCCTGCCCCCTTTTTCCTATTGAAATAACAGTGCATAGGAAGAGTGTGCCAAAACCCAGAGGGGGTGGGCTATCATTAAAACCCAAGCGTGGGTCACGTCCTCCCCCAACCTGGACAACTCCTAGCAACCAAACAGCTGTAAAAAGGAGGTGAATGAGATCTTGGAGCACCAAATGCTGCTGTAAAGGAACTCGCACAGAAGGCCGCAGCAGATGTCTGCAGGGACTCACCCAACTGAGAGTTAAGACAAGGGCCACCCAAGATTAGGCAGCTGAGGATATGCTGCCTAACTGATAAAGATAATACTCAGCACAACTGGGGAGACCAGTTTGTTTTTTGTCTAGACTGTAGGATACAAATTAGTTTACCATTTATGGTCTTAACAAAACACAACATTAAGTCAAAAACTGCAAAACTCCAGACATCTTTTCACTTAACTTCAAAAACTCAAAGAAAGTTAAGCTGGCCTGCCTTGATGGCTAATCTGCTTAGGAAATCTGAGTGAAGCTGCAATCTTAAAGCCAACGGTAAAACAATAATCCTATAGATGAGAAATGATGCTTGGCTCAGCTGAAGCCAAGCACAGGGTGGTGGAGGTGGGGGTGGGGGTGGGGGTGGGGGTGCATGAGGGGAGGCAGCAAAGGGGGCACAGCTCACAGGCTGATTGATTAGAGAAGACATGAAGAGGACAGTGCAACTTACACATCGTCCAATTCAGCATCCATAGGACTCGGGAGATCCATGCCAAGGCCTGAAGGAAGATATTTGTGTCATAGATCAATACATGCACCAGGTGGTTGAGCACAGGACAGGGGGACATGAGCATCACAAACCAGCTGGATACCAGTGGAGCAGAACTGAAGCTGGTGAATTTTGCAGATTAAAATCAGTTTACTTTGTGAAAGTGCATGAAAATAAGTAAGGCTGCAAATTAACATTATTTCCCTTTGTCCCACCAACAGCCCCAAAATATATATTAACATTCTGTTAATGATCATATAAGTCAAAGAAAAACAGCACTTCAAACAATAATTTTCATTTAAAAATGATCAAACAAAGCAACCATTGACAATACTCGTCATCTCATGACCACATTTCAAGTTAAGGTGCATTACTGTGATCAGATGTACATCAGGCCCTCAGGCAGCGGCTGTAATGGCATCAATTAACACAGACAATGGGATTTCAAGGAAGCTCACCAGCATCAGATGAGACGTCAGAGGCAAAGGAGGGAACCTTCTCTAGGGGTGCATGCTTTCTCCTTTTCGGGGTATCACATTGACTGTGTGGGAAAGAGACAGAAGAGAGGAAAAACTATTTGTATGGACATTAAAACCAACTCTGCGTGTTCATGTTAAAGGCTGGGATGAATGGGAGCTCAGCCCATGATTTGCAAACGGCAGTAGCGAGCAGAAGAAACAACACATAAAACTGTGATAAGTTGTAATAATGATGATAAGAATACCTCCCGAGTCCACCTAAGTTGTTCATGTCCAGGGCCAAATTGGTGACAGGAGAGAGTACACCCGCGGGTCCAGAGGAGAACAGATCCCGGCAGTGCGAGTTCTTTGAGCTCAGCTCGGGCAGGGAGAAGGAGGAAAGCCCGGGGATCCCGTCGGGCCTGCTTTTCAAAGCAGTATTACTGGGACTGGCGCTGCCGAAAACATGAACCGGCTCCATCTTTAGTTGTCCAATTTGTGTAAATCCCGCGGTGGTTATTGCTTTTTGTTTGAATTTCGGGTCGGAGAGTGCCAATTAGTTAGCAAGACGGTCCAAACTTGGAGCTAACAAGTGAGCTAACCAGTTAGCTAGCATCAAATTTAAGAAGACATTTCCGAACCATACGACGTGAAACTCCGTCTGGAAGTGACTCGGTGGCTCCGTGTGGAGTTAAACTTTAGTTCAGTCCTGCTAAGTTAGTAAAACCACATAGTTGTTGATTGTGGCAGCGAGCAGCGGTGCAGCGTACTCCCTCTGTGACAGCCCCTGGTTTCTGAGAAAAGGACACTGAAGCTGCTTGTATTTATGTTCAAAATAGAAGAGCTGGAGCGGCAATCTGTCAGCCAATCAGCGTCTCCCTCCGCACCGTCGACCAATCAGAGCGCTGACTGCTGTTGTGTCGTCGCCGGATGAGGGAGAAGAAGAAGGAGGATGTGACACAATCCTTTAAATTTTTCATCTTTCTCCTTCTCACATATCTTTTGTTCTCACCCTCTCCACTGTGGGCTGAAGCCCTCGTCAGTGAATGCGCGAAATATGAACGTTTTCCAGCCATTTTGGTTTGGTTCAAATTCACAAAATAACAGTTAATACGGTTTCTGAGGCAGAACATTTGGAAAATGCATCCTTTTTTTAATTAAAAGAAAACCCCCCACCTCACATGCAACATGTCTGTCTGTGCCTGCAAGCCTGTGTTCAAGTCTACAGACAAAGACACAGTTTATCTAAGCTGAGAGTAACAATTAACAATTATTACATCATCTTACATTTGATCTCTGCTTTTCAACATGTTGTTTTTAGTAGCTGGTTTTAGACACTTTGCCCAATATTTGTAGGTTTACTTTGTATAGATGTCTATATATGGAAATGAACTCATATTTACCAATGTTTATCTCCAGAGAGATGAATACAATGATAATTCCAGTGAATATAGAAAAATATACAGATAAAAATGGGTGGCTAAGGCTTTCAGATCATTTGCTCTAGTATTGTAGAAACAGAAATCCTGGGCTGAAAATCAAAAGTAAAAGTATGTGGCTGTCATAACATTAGATCGTCATGGTTTGGGTGGGGTTGGGGGTTCATCAATTGACAATTTAGTTTGGAAAAAATCCAGGAAATAGTGAGAAAATACTTTTCACAAAGACCCAAAGTGAAACTTCAGTTTAAGATAAAGAAAGGGATTTCACCTCTGCTTACTGGGTTCATAACCTACACCAGCGTATCATAGTTGGCTTTTCATATATTTTTCCTCTGAGTATTTGAGTGTGTACATGAAGTACTTCACTTAAGTAAAAGTACTAGCTTACCAATGTGTAAAATACTCCATCAAAAGTCCTGACTGACACAGAAGTACAGCAGTATAGTGAATATAATGGATTTAAAAAGCATCTTTGTGTCATTGCAACATCCTGGTAAAGCACATTGTGACCTGACCATGTGCATGAATACCACCAGTAATGGCTGCCAACCTCATACGCCTCCCACACACAAAGTGACTCAGACAAAAGACATGATCTTCCTCGATGTAATGAATACTTCCCTTTTGCTGTTTCTCTCCCTTTCCCACCAGCACACACACTATCGTTGTGTGTTTGGTTGTGCAACGTTTTGTCATTTGGGGATAATAAAGTTTTCTTTACCTTCTGTCTTCTCATGTCAAATGACTGAATCTTTGCAAGCTGTAAAAATATAAACTCAGGAAGGAAATAGGTAAACATCACAGAGGTTGTTTCAGGGAGTGTGCATGTATGAGTTGATGTGGGAGATCACATCTTTTCAAGTGGTTTTAGTTATGTCTCCCTTCATTAAACATCACTTCCTGCCTCAGTAGTGAGTAAAACTGAAACTTGTCTTTGAGTTTCAGGAACCAGTTCAAAGACAATTAAAACAATCTTGTGTCCATTTTTAATATGTGTTTGTAAACAGAGACTGTTTCCTCTGTGAACCAGATTAAACCAGATTACCTGCAGGGATTTGTTTAGTTTTAGGTTTTAGTTTCTCTCCCTTAGCGTCTCTCTAAAAAGCTGGGTTCACATCCTGAATCCTGGAAATCTTGAATTCTAGTATCAGAAGTGTTTCCTTTGGTCAAGTCAAACAAAAACACACACCTGTCTTTAACTAGTTCAACCAGACCGCTGAGGCCGTCCAGCCGACAAAACCGGGCAGATGTTAGCAGTAAAAACACCTCAGGAGTTTGCCTGGAGGTTTACTGGACATTTTGTGGCTCTGCAACTTCTTCTTCCATCAGAAGGCCTATAGTTTCTCATGCACACTCCTCAGGTCAGGTGTGCATGCATGTGCAGTTCAGATAAGGCGTCAGGCAGCACCCGCTCTGGCACAACAGCTCTGTTTGCTTTCAAACATCTTTCAGTATTGTTTTTAGCAAACCTGAGCAGGTCATGAGCAGGGAGGTGCACTGACCTTTGGCTTCTGGAATAACCACCGTTCAGTTCAGTCTTTGTTCAGTTAAAGTATCTGCATGATTGGCATCACAGATGTAAATAAGCTTTAATGAACTTCCTTGGAGAGGTAAGAGCACAGGCTGGTGACTCCGGGCTCCACACCCCACATCTGAAAAGAAGAGACAAAAGGGAGGGGGAGAAGGAGCAAATCCCTCTGAATAAAACCTCCTCAAACCTCCCGACGCCTTCTGTTCCCACCAAACCTGCACTGACTCCCCACTGTCAGCTTCTTTCGTTTTTTTCTACACCGGCTCGAGACGCATTAACGACAAGGGAGCAAGGTTTACAGTCTGCTCAAGAGAAGCCTCCACATGACACCAACTCCTCGCTCACCTTCAACATGCTCCCATGATCATTAGTTCACTTTGAAACAGTTGAACTGTCCTTCAAATGTAGCAGGAACATCGTCCTTCCCGTCCTTCGACCCTCATGGCTTCATGATAATTCAGATTGGTTAAATGAGTAAATATGTGTGATGTGCTGATGTTTTGTTTCGGCACACAGACAGGAATAGTGGAGTAAAATCTACCTTTTAGACTTCCTGAAGTGCTGCTCTGGATAAATTGCATTACTACAGTGAATCTTATCTGCATTTATCTCTCACTGTGACTCGCTTAAACAAACAGCGTGTGGTTATCTGAGGGCAGTGGTGGAAACCTGTAATTAGGGCACTCATATTTATGATTCTTCCCCACTCATGCTCCCAACACTCAACAGTCTGCACTGTTTTCAAACCATACATTTACAGTTGTAGTTGTAGAGAGTGTAGCTGCAAGGAAGGGGGATGTTTACACACACACACACACACACACACACACACACTACTACTGTAGCTGCTCAGCAGTAAAGCCTCGCAGCTCCGTTCTCAAAGTGACCTTTGTGAAAGATGAAATTTGTCAACAGAAGCAGCTGTTTGTAAAGATGGTCTTTGAATGTGACAAATCAGACACCAAGAGCGACAACAACTCAGTGTCTCACTCCGGTTCCATTCTTGGGGTCAGTATAGAAAATATCTGAGGCTGAATGTAGACAATCATGTGACTCAAATTCTTCTCAGATAACTCAATGTGTAATCGTTCTGCAAAGATCCTCAACTACAAGTCAAGTCCTGGCTTGAAAATAGTGCAGAAACACGAATTAAAAGCACAAACAAACAAGCAGCGGTATGAAATGATCGAACATAAGTTCTGACTATTCTGCTGCCCATTGTGATTTTTATTATCACTGAACAAGTAAGATGAATTTAAATGATGTTAGAGCTGCTTTTAGAACATTTTGGACATAAAATCATAATCAGCAAAGTTTTATACTTTTCAGATCCTCAAACTCCACCTGAAATCTATCAGGGGGGGAACATATGAACATATGTAGGAGTTTGGGTGAATGTGCGTCCCACCGCTGTGTTGGGGAGGGATCCCCTTACCACAACACTGGACAATTGACAACCATACAACTTCAGTGCAGGGTACTAACGGTCGATGACCATGCAGCCTGATTGGACACTTAACTCAAGAATTTGCATTTGTCTTATCTGCATTAACATTGACACTACTTCAAACAGGGCATTAGCACAGCAGCAGCAGCAGCAGCTACATTACAGAGCTCCCAGACTGTCACATGCACAGAGAGACACCACGAACTGATGACAACACCACCATCACGTACTGCCTCATTAACATCTCACACTGTTGCTCACAGGAAAAATGACTTCATTCTGCCGCAGTATGTGATGATACGCTGTGTTTTCTCTGTGGCGTGATCACAGAGGCTTCATCACTGGCCTCTTTGAGTTTCCCATGTCAGATTTGTGCAGGAAGTTTATCTTGACAGTCTCGTGCAGTCCTTCTCTTGTTTAACTCCTTATGAGCTCAGCGTAAACAAATGCTCAACTTTGATCACTATTACACACAACAATAAAAGTTAGGCCCATAAAAGTAGGATTGATTCAAGCCCTTTAACCCTTGTATAAATAAGTGTTGAATGATCCCAACAACACAAAAACTAAGAGGTTTCTCATTACTTTGCAGTGATGGGGCAAATTGGCCTTTGGTTTGATACACACACACACACACACACACACACACACACGAAACACAACAGATGTGCATCAGCTGAGCTTGCAACTGCTCATCTGGAAAACACTACTCTTATCTGAAAGTCTTCTGGCAGGAAACCACACATCTGAAGATAACGTTAGCTTGCTCCCTCTCCTTGGTGCTCGCCTTTTTCTCCTGTATGCTAAGCTAACAGCTGCTAGGTGTGCCGTCATATTTACTGTACAAACACTGGAGTGTTATCAGTTTTCTCATCTACCCACTGGCAAGGAGCTAAATAACTGCCCCCCCCCCAATGGTCAAACGGCTCTTTTCACCTCACCCACCACTCTGCTCTGTTGTTAGCAGGAATTCCTTCTCACAGCGTTTCTGGTTTCCCTCCCTCAGATAAGAAGGTTTTCCAGATAAGCTTTTGTAAATTGATCCAATGCAGATTTTGTTTTCTTGTCTGTATAATGAACTAAAAGAGGATTTGGGCCACGATGACACCTCCAATCAAGGGATTATCTTTGTAAAAAGTCTCCTGACTTTACTCTGTTTTAATCGAGATCATGAGTTTCATTCCTTCAGTTAAAAACACAGAAGACACCAGCTGATGTCTCATGGATCTTCTGCTCTCTACTCCACCGAGGAATGATGGGTATGTGTTTGCATGGAGACGGTCAGTCAGCCACTGACCCCCCCCCCTCCACCTCCTGGGTGTTCATCCATACAATTGTTCCCTCTTTTTGTCTCTACAAGTGTCAATGCAGACTCTCCCTTGGTAAGGGTCATCCCTCCACTGGTCAGCAACAACCACCATCACCACCACCACCACCCCCACACACCTCCAGGCTCAGGTCGGGGTGAACATCTGCTCATGGAGGAGGCAGCCGGCAGATGGACGACAACACAGCGGCGGAGAGTTCGAGCCTCCAGCCAGGAATTCTGGAGGGAAAGAGAGACAAAAGATGAGGAGGGGACGAAGACGGGAGGCTGGAGAGGGAGTGTGAGGGGGTTAAAGAAAGGAAGGAGGAGGAGGAGGTTTATAGAGTGAAGTGACACATCCTGACAGGGATCTCAGTGTGTTAAAAAGAAGAAAGGAACCACAGATCAATATTCAGAAACATCAGAAACACACTTTGTAAAAGATGAGGATGGAAAGTGAAACTGCTGGTCTTTAATGGAGAGTTTTAGGTTTTTAACTGAATCAAATAGTTTGATTTACATTTATTTTCTCTCTTTTAAATATATGTATAATTTACTTTTCTTCATTTTGACTGTGTGATATATAACTTGTTAACCCCTTAACACCCACAGGCCTGTGAGGCACACTGCTTCTGATAAACGGGTGAATCATATAAGTGAAGTTTATTATTCTTTCATGACCAAAATAAACTCAAGTAAAGACATTACAGAGAAGAAAACACACACACTAGAAAAAATCTGCACCAATGTGACATAAAATAGAAATATCTGTGTCTTTTGAGCCAAATCTGTCATTTTTCACCAAAAAAACTCATTTGATTTTACGTTTGTCACTGAGTTGTCAGTGAGAAAGCGTCACTGTTTCAGACACGTGAACATCTCATCTCCCTTCAAATGTACATGTGTGGTAAAATCTCTGCCTGGGAATTTACAGATAGGGTTTGGTGCGTTTGTGTTGAGCAGCCTGTTAAGTGTCTGTCTGATGATTCCTGCTCCAAACTAAAAAAAAAAAAAAAAACAGCCTCACTGGGAGAATTTGTGTTTGAATACACTCAGCAGTTTAAAGCCTTTAATTAGCTGATCTTAATCTATGCAGCCTGTGTTCAGGGAGCTCACACTCTGATCACCACCATCAGCTGTAGGTACAGCTTTATGAGCAGGAGCTCCTCATAGTCAAACATCTAGGACGTGTCCTTTGATAACTTCTGGGGTTTGAGTATATCTCATGGCAAATAACTATGATACACACATTAAACAATAAACAGTTCCCCCATTTAAGTGCATCAGCTGATAAACGGTTATTTCTTAGATAAGGGTAAAAGCACAGCAGCAGAAGTTTTGCATAGAACCAATGAGAAAAGCAGAACAAACCAAACGCAGACATCAGACATGCAAATACATGCAAATAAAAAAAGATAAGGTCAAAGAAGAAAAGAAGAAACTGCTGGGCTTTGTGGAAGAATTTACCTAACAAATGTGTCTTATACCTTATTATAGTAAACCACAACCCAGGAGAGCTAGTCCTCTCCTCCATAACAATGACCATAACACACTTTGATAAGATTATAAGCAGCTATGAGGACATTTTAATATTTAAAGTAGTTGTCAATAATCAATAATCCACACTCCTCCTCCGTAACTGCTGCCTGGTTAATGAATGATTTATATTACAGTGTATCATAACTGAAATCACATTAGACATGAACAAACAGGAAGATGGTGCGTGTCATAAACCACTTAGTATACAAGGCAGTCAGAGATGGGTTTATGCTCCAGACGTCTCACTCTGTTATACCTGCCTGCTTTTCTTATGCAAATGATTTTTGTGTCTCCATCTTGTTAATGAACTCATAGAAAAGAGTGACATCCTGTCTGTAAATAAGCCCCCGTGGCAGTGAGAGAGCCCTTTGTTTGACTGCTAATGTGAGTGATGGGCACGCGTGTGTGTGTGTGTGTGTGTGTGTGTGTATGCATGTTGCGTACATCTTGCATATTGTATGGAGAGCAGTTGGCAGCAGTTGGGCTCGTCCATCTGTCAGAGGCAGAGCTGGGGCCTCATTTCTAAAGGATCAGACAGAGAGTTATTAATCATGGATGAGATCAGGGATTAAAAGTTAATAAGTTCAACAAGTATCAAAGGTATAACGTTATTACATGTTCATAAACTCAACAATTAGCTGCCCTTCACTACAACGTTCGCAATGATTGATCCTTTATTAACAGTGGATTGACTGTTTTGATGCCATTCTTCTCTGCAGGAGTTAAACCTCCTCCTCAGGTGTAACTGTATTCTTTAAGCGCCGCTGCCAGTTTGTTGGTGTGTCCCACAGAGAAGCGTCTGAGGTCAGAGAACAGCTCCTCCGGGTGTTATGACTGTGTGTGCACATTTCCTGAGTTACCTACCATAAACATGTGACCTTATTATTTTACATTTCACAGCAAAGATCACAGCACGCACTTCAGCTTCAGATACTGTAGCTACATACCCCACATCCTCTGAGCGAGCGCAGCGTTGAATGAAAACCCTCTGACAAGTCAAATGTTTGCTGTCTTTTCAACTCAAAGTAGAAACTCCAGAGCATGCGGTCATTAAACATTGATGTAGTGTGTTGTGGTATGCATGTGTTTCCTCAAAACCATAACCAGCCTCAGATATGTCTACATGCCCTGAAGGAACAGCGATGACAAAAGCAACACATTCTCTTCACTAAGGGTTCGTTCTCTGCTCTGCTGTTTCCACCTGTGAGGCTCAGGCCGTGAAAGTGTTTTGCACACTCGTCAGTCCTGTAAGTTAAAGTGACAACTTAAAGCTTAAATAAGTCATTTCCTCAAAATAAATTCACTTATATCATATTTGAATTTTCACAAAACAAACACATCCACAGAGCAGCTTCTGCACCTCAGCCTCGTCTGATCATTTACTTATAGCACGACGCCACCTGCTGGTCATTTGTAGGACTGTACGTTTGTAGCAACCAAACATGGGACTACAATAATTGCTGGACTACAAACATGGTGGCTGCTCTGCTTTTTTTCCTCCCCCTCTTTATTGACACAAGAGCTCCAGCCCAGAGGAGTTGTAGAGTGTGTGTATGAGCAGTATATAAACATATAATCAATATTAATAGGTATTTGTTGTTAAACTGATGATCAATGAAACTTTTGTAATGATAAATATTACAAAATATCTTGTGGTTGCCCAGGAAGTCGCCTTATTATCCAACAACAATAATGTTGTTGAAACGCTGTAACTTTGGACTCGCGACAGTTTTCCATTTGTTAAGTTATTATTATACTTAGCTGTACTGCAGTATGTAGTGTAAAGTGTGAAGGAGTAACTTTATAAAGAAGCTCTGAAGTCAGATCAGATCAGTGACTGCTCCACGTGGAGCTCCTGTGGTAAGTGTGTCAGCATGACGACACACTGACCCACATACCATGTACGATGGCGCAGTGACTTAGGAGAATGTGACTCATAATTTGTGGTTTGTTAACAACTGCATGTTAAAACCTCATTGATCTGTTGTTGATCATGTGTGAAGTCCTGAACCTGGACCTGAGTGAGGAGGTGGCAGGAGGACGGAGCTCCACATTTCAGCTCTGCACCTCACCAAGGTTTAATACCACTGTATTTATACTCTTCACTAAAACATCTTTATCAGAGCTGAGCTGAGCCCAGGTGAAGACTTTCTGTGAAAAAGTGTCTCCTGCTGTTTAAGTTTCATATATTGGTTTGTTCTCTGGCGCCATCGTATGGAGGGATCAGGGATG
Source organism: Caranx ignobilis (assembly GCA_021432705.1). Lineage (NCBI taxonomy): Eukaryota > Metazoa > Chordata > Actinopteri > Carangiformes > Carangidae > Caranx > Caranx ignobilis. The sequence goes on along the minus strand of JAFHLA010000217.1, from coordinate 560,769 downwards.
ACACTGTGATGAGGTTACAACTGCTTTAAACTGGAGTCACAATGATTTTATGTTCATATAAACTATGATACTACTATGATACTAACTATGATATAACCGTTTCAGATGTGTTTCTTTTCTCTCCGTTTAGTTGGAGAAACATTTTGGACGTCAGCATTTTCTCTCAGACAGCCAAGATTTTGACCTTCAACCAGTTTAAATTATCTGTTTTTGTTTTCTACGAACAACTTATACAGTCATAAGACTCATGCTTTTGAGTTCACACTTTAAAAAGTTGTTAAACTACTATTGTTTTAGCTGAGGAGCACTGGAGCATCTCTGTATTAAGAAGTGGTCACAGACTGTATAAAAAAAAAAGGTTCATGTTCAGGTTTCTCACGCTCTCTGAGCTGTCTCTGCCTCGTTTGTCCACCAGATGTCACCAGACGTCCAGCAGAGTTGCAGCCTACCTGTGCATGTGTGTGTGGTCCTGTTTGAAGTGCTCAGTCTGCTCTTGTATAAAACACTAAACTAGCCACTGTGGCCCCCTCACTCTTTGCATAAGTTAAAAGACAGGGAAGTGAGGTGTAATGTGCCTTGAGGTGGGCTGTCTGCACTAATTACTGCTCCCAACTGTCAAGAGTCCATCGCAGCCACAAAGTCAGAATATCTGTCTTTGTTTGGGCTTTTCTCCAAGGAGACGGCTGCTTTGATCTGCTGCTGCTGCTGGCTCCGATTGTCCTCTGACATGGACACAAACAATAGATGCAACCAAGGTGGGACGACTGTAAAGCTGAGTGGACGCTAACACACTGTGCATCTATGGAAAAAATAATAATCACACTGAAAGAGGAAGAAAATTCATCAATGTCATGACAACACAAAAGGTTGATAAACTGAATGCGCATCAGTCCATGACTAACCAGCGTACTCTTTCCTCCTGTTTGAGTTATGTTCCCTAAAAACTGTTGTGATCAACATGTAATTAAATATTTAAAAAAGTTAATGAGTCTTGAGGCTTTTGTGCAAATGAAAACACATCTGTTGCCGCTCTGACCTTTTAAATCAGCCGTCTGTTTTCAACACAAATGCATGCTTGTAGCTACTTTTGTACTATTAATAGATTCATTAGATATTAATTAACAATTTCACACAAACGTAGTGCAGACAGGCTCTGCAGACACGGACAAAAAAACAGCTACAACTTCCATTCTCCAATAGTACCTCACTATGTCTGTCTCTAAAATTTCACTGTTGATGCCTCAGATGTCCCCCACTACCTGCCCTCAACAGCTCTGCAGGTGTCACCATGGCAACAAAGCAACCACATGATCACCTCAGCAACTGTTTTAAACGTCGCTATGTTGAAATAAATCACACGTTCAGTTGGTACAACTTCTAATATGAAATTTAAAGCCAGTGTACGTTTGCACTGCAGCTCTGGAATAACTGGAAAGATCGTAACTAATAGAGACTGAATTATGCTGCAGGAAGGCAGAGACAGAAAGCACAAAAAAAGTGACAATACTTGTATTAATTTTAGCCGCACATCTCACTCAGCTTTTTTTTTTTAGCAAGATCACAAACAACAAAGAAGACGACAAGGAGTGTTACTCTCACAGAAACTTTCTTCACCTCACGTCTGAGCAAAAACATCCATTAAACCAAACCAGAGTGAGTGAGGCTGAGAGCAGCCGGCAGGTTGACTCTGCAGGTTTGTCATCATCTTCTTATAAAAAGGCCTGGGGGGGTGAGTGAGTGTGGGGGGTCGAGGAAGTGTGGCAGTAATATAAGCAAACAGAGAATGTGAAGAGAGGAAATGGCCTGTCCTAATAATCACAGCCCAGGAGCAGCAGAGCATTCAGCTCGCTATAAGCTGCCGGGGAGCTTGGCCGCCCTCTCTCTCTCTCTCTCTCTCCTTTCAGTGCAGCAGAGCCCTGCAAGCAGCGCTTTATGGACAAGCCCTGACACCCACAGGAAGTGTAAACAGAGGTCAAGTGTTAAAGTCCAACCCGCCAATTCTCACCTCCATTAAAGAGGTGGGGAGCCTCCACAGAGCCCCCAGTGCACCTGGGAAGTGGCTCCTTTAAAACGCTGCAGTGATTGGTTTCATAAAGCAGCTTTATGTGAAATGTCTACATGACGGCTGCAGTTAATGCATCAATAATAAAAAAAAATCTACTGCTGCAACACATGGACCACACTGTGTGTGTGTGTGTGTGTGTGTGTGTGTGTGTGTGTGTGTGTGTGTGTGTGTGTGTGAAAATAGATATCTACTTCTACAGAGAAAATGTACACTGTCTGACACTGGGATTGACAGCCAGCACGATGAACTCATGCATTACCAAGCTTTTGAACCAGCACATCTAAAGCTCATTAATACTTTACACCTTGTTTGTTGAATCTGTGCAAAAGTGAAAGTGCTGGTTCAGTTTTCTGCTCCATATTTCCAGACAGAGGGGAGACTGGTCTCCTTTAACAGGTGACATTTTGACCCAGCAGGAAAAAAGAGATGAACATTTCCTCATCAGTTTGGGAGCCATCATCCACTGCTCAGATACTGTTTTTGCTCTCATCACATTTGTCTCCAGCATCTGACTTAACAAACAGGATTTGATTCTCCATCAGAGACACCATCACTCTGGATCAAAACAAACTGCATTATACAAGTCTGACTCGTGTCCGTCCATGGCAGCAGCTCTGTGCAGGACCTCCATCATTTCATTTCATTCCCATCTCCATCCTTAAAGCCACAACTCATCTTGCTGCACATGACTGACAGGTCTTCAACAGTTATGATTGTAGTGGAGTCAGAGTTGAGCCATGAGGATCCTAAAACACCTGTACTGACACATCTGAGGGACTGGGAGCTTACAAACAGCATGTACAAAGGCCGAAGCTGTACACACCAAAACACAACGCAAACCCACAGTGTCCTACAGTGTCCTATAGTGTCCTACAGGACAGTCCACATTAAAGGGTTAAAACTGTAAACACTGCACTGATGCTTTTACAGCAGGTCAGGCTCTCTGCAGCCCGGAGCTGTGTAGTGTCAGACAGGTCGAATACACACACACACACACACACACTCTGTTCCCAGGACAGGACGGTCATGTCAGTCCACAGATACCGTTCAGGAGGAAAGTTAATCCCTCATTAAGTTGTTAATGACATGGACGCTCATTTCTGTGAATGGATGGATGAATGGAGGACTCTCTCTCTCTCTTTCTCTGGGCCCTAAGTGGCCACTCAGAGGAGAGCAGCTCGTACAGTAGCACTTCACAGCACTGTCGATGGTGTCGATGCTAATAGCTGCAACACATGTAAATGAAAAACACACACAATCTGCATAGTGACTCGCATTTTTCAGTTGCTAGAATTAGTCCGTTTATTTCACAATTTAACCTCTGAGCTGGTTGTGTTGATCGACCGAGCTCCCTGACTAAAGGGTTTTTTTTTTGTTCTCGGCACATTGACAGGACGGAAAACTGAAAGTCTCACTTCTGTCTCCTCTGACAGTTTCAAGTTTCAGAAGAAAAGTTAAAGACACAATGAAGGTACATAAGAGGAGCCTGCACAGCTTAATTTGTGATGACCTCTTGGCCTCAGTTATGTAAAAACACCACTAAGGCTTCAACAGCAAAGGGTTAAAATGGCTAATTATTATAATGAGGAGCATTAAATGACCTGCGCCTGGATCATAAAGACACGTCCCTCAACATGGACTATATATGGACTTGTTTGGACAAGACCTGAGAGCTGCTTTTGACCGTCCATCACTGTCATTACAACTTGTGCTACTATCACTGCGATGTTTTCTTTTAAAATGACATGATTCTGTGAAAGTAATAAAGTGCAGGTGATACAATCCAGGCTCTAATCAATGTCTGAACCTTTCCCTCATACTTTATTGCTTCATGTTGTATATTTTGTTGTTCTGCAGACTCTGTGTATAATGTGTCGAAACATTGTTATGGACATAAAAATGGACATTATGTGCATGGAACTGAAATATTGTCCCTTTAATGCTAAAAATATTAGAAAAACTACATTTCTGATGGTAAATCCAGAGATTCTGTACAAATGATCCATAATCAAACTTCTGCATGAAGTCTATTTGTCTTTATCTGACTCAATCATGTTGTCACTTCCACATTTAATTTCTTAATCAATAAAGCGACCGAGCCAGACGAGGAAAAACACGGTGGCGAAAGAAAGTAATGGAAGACTTGCAACACCAAAAGTAAATGCACATTTGCATTGTAATATTTCATCTATGGAAGTTCATAGCTTCTTATATTTTGCACATTGCTGCAGATTAATAAAGGTCAAGAAATCAATAAGTGATCAGTATTTGTTCTTTGGAGCAACTGTAGTTGTAAACTTAAGGTCAAACCTGACTCTAAAGACACAGCCACACATTCATCTGTCCACGGCAGCAGAGCCTGGATGTGTATTGGAGCCAGACGGAGCGTACCTGCCCCGTTACTGGACTCCCATTCATAGTCAAGGTGAGGGCCAAGGCCCGACCAGGTCCCGGTAAACGGGCCCTCAGTCCCAGCAGCTAAGGTGACAGAGGGCAGGCCGTTCTGGATCGTTCTGTAAATGGCTTCATAAACTCATTAGCGATGGATGTGGCGCGGACAGGAAAGGCCCAGATTACAGTGCCTGTTAAATGTGTCGGGCAGGTGAGAAAACGATCCCCTTTCACCTCAATAATAATAATGATGACGGTGTTTCTCCATGCTTTTGTTTCATTCAATCATGTGTGAACTGCAGCTACAAGGTGAGACAGCACAGAGCACCAGAGTTTCTCCTCTCATTTCTGTAGCTCCCACTTCACTGTTACTAGTCACATCTTCTCCTCATATTTGCAGCAGTAACAGTCTACAGATCTCTCCTCATGAAACGTATTAAGGTTCATGAATGTTGAATCTGCCACAGATGAAAAGATGAGAACTGATGTAGTGACACTTCATCCAGGATGGACTGCTAACATTTCACTTTCCTCACAGATAGCTCATGTTCTCAGAGGCTGAAACGTCAAAGAAAAACTGATTTCTGTTTGTTTTAACGTTGTGGAATAAAATCAAACTTGTCCACTACATATTCAGATCCATTTGAACCAAAGTGCACAGACACACAAAAAAACTCCAGTGTAACTGCACAGGTACACTTTTAGTTTTAGATTCCTCCTGTGTGCAGTCAATCAAAACTCATGTGACATGTCTTTAAGATTTTACGTCATAAATGGGCAAAAACGTCATTAGAAAAGTGCATTTAAAGCTTTAAAGACAAATGATTCTCCATCATTGGATGAATAATTCATCACAGGGCATTAAATCACTTCGTTTTGGATGTTTTACAGGACAAATACAAAACAGTTCTGCTCTGTTTTGTGCAGAAAGCTGCAAAAAAAAACAGAGAGTGTGTTTCAGTGTACATGAAGTCAACTGATGGCACGTGCACTTCTACCAGTAAACACTTCTATAGGTGACAGAAAATGAGCCTCCTGAGCATATGTTGCAGACCTGCAGATACTGAGTGAATGAATGAGTCCTGATGAGGACAGAGGAGTTTCAAGCTTAGGGAGTGAGAGGCTCATTTGGGAAGGATGGCCCATACAGAGCTATTAGAGAGAGCAGGCCCTCAGCTCTCTTTCTCCTCTCAGGCCATGACTATGAAAAGAGGACTCTCTGGGACAATGGTCCGTGTATTCCTTGTCTGGCTCCAATACACAAGCAGGACATGCTGCCTTCTCATTAGAGGACACAGAGGTGCAGCTTCTGCAGGTTTCACTCATCAGATGAGCAGTGAAGGAGATTTAACTCCACACTGTCTATAAATGTCTCAACTACAGTGTCCAAAAGCAGCAAATATATGCACAAGACAAAGTGGAGCAGTGTTTATTTTATCCAGCACTGGACCATTGGAGCATCACGTCCAGTCAGAGACTATATCAACTTTAATGATTCCACCTAAGAACGAATCTTCACCTTGATGATTCAATGTGCAACAGAGACTTCAAGAGTGAATGTGAATGAAACGACTTGTCAGGACAGAGATTTTCTGCAGGGCACGACAGTAAACACCGGTCCTGGGGTGGGTGGGTGGGTGGTCCGGTCGTGGAGGCATCAGAAGACGCATCCTTATTGTTCAGAGCGAGTCGAGAAAGTCTGTGTTTGCCCTCTTCATTAGACATTCAAGTGTCAGCGAGGGAGAATAAATAAAACGCACCGAGGTCAAAGGGAGCGAGCGGTTCTCCCTCGGTGTTTAAATGTGTTTTAACAGTTACTTAAGGCCCCGGAGTCGCTCTCTGCCACTTCCAAATGATGGAAATGAGCCTGGAAAGTTTGCAGAGCTGGCAATAATCCAAGTTGAAAGAGAGGCCTGTCTTTGTCCTCGGGTTGTGTAAGAAAGTAAATCACTTCCTTCAAAGAGGCCGCACAGCTCTTCATCTCCAAAACCTCCGAGAGAACAAGTGGTTTCTGGAGGATATTGTTCCCTGTATTTCACAATAAAGGTCTCTTTTCAAAGTGAGTGTCCTAATGAGACTGCGTGGCTTCTTCTTCTTCTTCTTCTTCTTCTTCTTCTTCTTCTTCTTCTTGTATTTAAACACAATAAATAAATCCAGTCTCCAGATTTAAGGCTTTAGAGCAACTTGGATTGTTTCAGGGATTCAACCTTTTCCCAGTCAGAGAAGTCACGTTGAAAAGTGTGGGAGGGGGGGCAGGACGGGATCAACCTGTGGATTAACACACTGAGTGAGATTAGTGCAGTTGCAGTTTGGTATAAAACCTCAGCAGCACCGCTCTGTGCGCGCACCTGAGCCGCTGAATCTGACGCCTCCATTACGCAGCGCGGTTATTTCAATTTTAAGAGCAACACCGCTGCTGTGAAAAGACACACTCTGGGCAAAGAGCTCATTGACTCTGTGCAGGAAAAAGATGATGGACTGTTTACACACAAGGAGGTGATTCCTCACTTACAAAATCCTCCTCCAACAGCTTAAACGAGAAGGCTGCAAATCGAGAGCAGATCACATTAATTAAAGCAGCACAGTAGATTCTCTGTAGATCTACAACTTTAAGTCGGCGTCCAGTTGTGATGGGACTTGTTCCGCTGCTTAAAGCATCTGTCGGTCAGCCGGGACTTAAAAGGCTCCAAAGTAAGATGATTTGGTAACATCAAGGCTTTCCCAGCGGTAATGATTACATTTGGACTTAAGATCCATGCAAGAATTTGTAGCCCAGTAAATCTCTCCACTTCCCTGCCCCCAGCGCTCTTCAAAAGCCTTGTCATTCAAAGGGTGAGGATGTTTGACAATCCCAGCTTGTACTACTCCACCAATTAATTGGATACGTTGTCGGGATGTTCGTTTCTCTCATCTGCTACTTAGAAAGACAAAGGATCGATGGGGGGCTGTTGACACCTCTGCGTCCGGGCGGAGTATAAATGAGGAGCCTGAGCGGAGCAGCACCATTCACTCTCTCTCTGGCTGCACTTGGAGCAACAACTCGTTTTCTACAAAGACCCTCGAGATCTTATTTTTTTATCCTTTTCCTCCACAAAGAACATCTGGCAGAATGCAGGTGCCGAACAGACCCGCCGGAGCTTATGGATACTCTGTGCGTAATTACGCACCAGCGTCGCTGTTCCCGCAGTACCAGGGGAGCCAGTGCGCGTCGTCGACGAAGCCTCCCAGTGGGAAATCTTTCACCATCGACGCTTTGCTCGCCAAACCGGAGAACACGACCGGCGGCCGGACGAGCCCCTCTCAGTGCGGAGTGAAATATCAGCCAGCAGCAGCCCCGGTTCTGCCCCTCACCGGGCACGTGGGTTTACCCATGGCACCAGCACCTTACGTCTACTCACCAAACATGTTGCACTCAGCTGTTCACTCCCAGCCCGGCTACTCCATCTACTGCTGCCCGCCCTTCACCTACCAGTCAACGTGTCGTGGAGCTTTTTACGCACAAGGTAAATTGAGTTGTTGTTCAGACCTAATTGAACCAACAAAGCAAAACTGTCAAAGAATGACAAAAACCTTCACGTGACAGTGTGATTGACAATCTCTCTCTCGCTCTCTGCTCCACAGCTTCATTGTCCAAAGTCAACGCAGGTCTGCACTCGTTCAAGAGCAAAGGTGGGAAGTCGAAGCGGATGCGCACCAGCTTCACCAGCGAGCAGCTGTCCCGGCTGGAGAAGGAGTTTGCCCGGCAGCAGTACATGGTCGGCTCGGAGAGGTTCCTCCTGGCCTCCGCTCTGCAGCTCACAGAGGCTCAGGTGTGTGTTTTTATAGACTGCTAATCGATTTTTTGGACATATCCTCAAACGCACATCTGCATACACATGTGCAATGTTTCTAACGTGCCTCTCATTTGTCTCTGTCTCCAGGTCAAAGTCTGGTTCCAGAACCGACGCATCAAGTGGCGCAAACAGAGTCTGGAGCAGCAGCAGGCCAAACTGGCCAAACTGGGCCTGGCTGCTCCGCCGAAAAGCCCCGGATCTCAGGGACACGCAGATGAAGGCGACGAGGATGAGGAGTTCTCTGACTCGGACGTGGACATTGACGTGTCTGATGACTCCACCGACCACTGCTAACCCTCCAACACTGGACTTAAATAGACTCTTTGTGTACATGACCGCTGAGAAAGGAGGCCTCTGTCCCCAGCTGTCAATATTTAATAGATGTATAGTTATATATTTAATTTTCTACATTTATTGCTCTTTGTGCCCAGTTCACTTCACCTGCTCAATTTTTGTACATTTGAATGAAATATTCAGAAATATATTTTATGACATGACCTGCAACCTTGTCCTGCTTGTTCCTTTTCATTCAGATGTTTCAGAGATGAAATGTGACATTGTCAGTCATTTAAGAACTGAACACACGCCTCTAAACAAAAGTCTGGGTTGTTTTTGCATTGTGATCATCTGTGTTTAGATCTTACACCTGATCAGATAAGCTGCTGATAGTTAGTCATTCTGCTAGTGATTGACAATATCAGAATGAACCCAGACACATCACACACACACACATACACACACACACACACACACACACAGAGTCCTGGGGCAGACAGATCAGCTGAGTTTCAGTGAAACTCCCAGTAAAGTGCTGTGTTTTCTCTTCTTCTGGGAGAAATCTTGAAGATTTGTTGAAGTTTGAAGAGAAACAGATAAAACTCAGGTTTAAATCAAGTCTGAGACACATGGATATGGATAAGTGTGTCCATGCTGGCTGCTTACATCTACATTTTACGAACGTTCCCTTTGCCGCCTTGATTTAACTTATATTATGCCAGTTGATCTCCACATTAGTTCCAGAAAGTGACTTGGCTCCTCTCTAATGTATCGGGGTAAAATCATCGCTGCTGCCCTTTGACCTCTGCTTATTGCTGCTCCATCTGTGGCCGGTTTAAAGACGCTGCAGACATTTCCTCCCAGGTTTGATCTAACCTTAAATCTGGGACTGACTCGGGTTCCCCTCTGATTTAAGCTAAGCAAATAAATAACCCGCTCAGGGTGGGGTGGGGGGATTAGCTGGGATATCTGTAACCCTGGGGTGGTAGGGGTCAGTCTGTCTCTGGGCCATGAGAGCATGGGTCTCACTGTTTAATCTGTTTAAACGGTCAATACACCCGTTCTCAATGGACAGGTCTCCCACATGCCCACCCACCGCCGGCAGGTGTCCTGTCTCTGCTCTATTCAAACTCCTCATCGTCGCTCTCGGGGCGGAAAGGGAGTCATGCTGTCCGCTGAAGCCTGCCTGGCAGACATGAGGGATAAAACAGAGGAGAAGATGGTGTGCAGAGAGGATTGGGGTGAAGCAAATGAGTCCATCAGAGCAGCTAATTGGGGTGGTGAAGCTGAAAGTCCTGTCGGTCCTATTAAACAATGAGGGCTGATGGGAACACAAACTGTGGGCTTCTGTCTCTTTAACTCTAAAATCCTCCAGCAAGACATCAATCCACTCAGATTTTGAGTTTGCACAACTATAAGTTTCAGAATAAGAGTCTCTTCACTCAGCTCAGCTCACATCACCAGAGAAGTTAAACAGCAGAAAGACCAAAGGTCACATCGGCGTTGATCTCATGACACAGTTTGCCATGTTGATGTCTAATGAAATATCTACAGGTTTGTTTTACTTTTGCATTAAGTATAAACCAGCTCATCAAAGACATGAAGTCACTGTTAAACTTCACTGCTGCCAAAATTCAGCTCAGCAAACAGACGAGGAGCCTCAGAGCTGCGAGAGGGCGACGGCGGCGGGTAACAGTATCAAAGAGAAGAAGTTTAATAAACAGTAACAGAGCTGATCTCCTCCTCTGTCTCTTGTCCGCCACCCCCCGCCTGCTCCCTCCCTCCCTCCCTCCTGGCGTCCCTGCTCGGCCTGATTAGGGCTGAAGCGTCACTGAGGGAGCAGAATTTGTGTAAAAACCCCGGAGAGCCGTTTCTGATGTGATCAGCTGGGAATCTGACCCCCCCATCCTCCTCCTCTCCCTCCTCTCCTCTCTCCACAGTCCAACGTAATCCCATTGAGGGACAGAAAGAAGCAGCCAGAGGCCTGGGAAAACCTGGAGAGTCCTGGGGGTGAGGGTGGAGGCGGGGGTCACCGGGCTCATCGTCCCAATTAGCACAGGGCACCTTAGCGGCTGGAAACAGGCCAGAGCTGCATGGCCCAGTTTCTTAAGACGCTCCCCAGGCTCCGGACTGAAGCCTCTTATGAAAGGCAACTGTTACATCTTCATCTGTCTCCTGGACTGTGGATCTTAATCAACTCTCTCTGAACTTTACACAGTTTGTCCTGGCAACAGAGACAATAGAGTTTTTATTCTATTATCCACAGACAATGCTGTGTCTCTGCTGGCTCATTTAAAAAGGTAAAACAATGTGTGTGGGTTTAGTTTCTGCTTGAGAAACACTTGACATGGGATTTACAGCTCTTTAAATGTTAAACTCCACCTCTCTGCTGATGAATCCATCACTGGTTGCTGATGCTCAAAACCTTGCTGTTATTTACATATAACATTAAAGTTACAGGAGGATTCCTTACTGTCTCTGTATCTCTCAGTTTCCTCTCCCTATAATGTAGATAGTCCTGTGGCCATATGACTGAGCTCAGCTGAGCTTTCAGGTCTCAGATTGTAATGCAGCCCTGAGGAGAAGGTGTGAAAGTTCTCATGGAGAGCAATAACCTCCAGCTCCAAAGGGGAACAACTGCACTTCATTTGACCATCGCGCGTTTTAGGGTATAGGCGACTGTAAAATAAAATAAAAACAAAAAACACCCTCCTTTGCATTTTATTTGCAGAGTCGAGGGCCCTTCTACTCCATCTAATAGTCATTAGCTTTCATTACAAGCGTTTGAAGTGGGAGCTGGTCTTTGTCTCGTCGTGAAAAGGCCGCATTTGAGATGCACAATGACTTCTGACACGGGCACTGACGAGACGAGAGCAGCAGCAGCAGCTGAAGTGAAGCGGCTCATCCTGAGGGTTTTGGAGAACGAGCTCGTTTTCTCCCAGGAAGTAGCAGTTCCTGTTCACATTCAGGGACAGAAACGGAACAACACGAGGGATTTAAAAAAAAGGCCAAATATGAGGCAGTGCCTCAGTGGGAGGACCGGACTGCAGGAATCCGCTGCTTCTCCAGTTACGCGCATCGATTGTGCGTCTTTTACGCACGGTGATTGTGTCTTATAAAACGTCCCTGCAAAATCAACTAAGCTACTTTTACGTATGTAAAGCACGTTTATAATATTTTTAGCTTGTATCAATGAAAAGTTGGTTTACCACTAATATGAGACATCGCAATGTTTATAATCTGTATTTCTACACCATCGTATAAAAAATGTTGCAACCAGACTCTGACGAAGCTGTGGATAAAGTGGATACGACATCTTTTCTGAACGGGAGCTCCTCCTTTTCTCCAGGCCTTGTTAAATGCGGGGTGTTTGTTTATGCTGAGCAGGAGAGGCCGGTGGACGAGCGGGGCCCGTACAGGTGGCTAAACGACCCCACTTCTCACGCAGGTGGCACAAACGCAGCGACGTGCTACTTTTCCCATCTCGTTATAATGGGGTGAAATTTTCCAAGTATTTAAGTGGAATAGATTAGCTGAACACACAAAGCTAATGCGAAACAAAATGGCCAATTAGTTTATTATTAATGAACGTGGGAGGTGCGAGAGGAACTCACGAGCTCTTGGAGCAGCTGGATCCCGCGGAGACCGGAGGTGGTCGGAGGGTTTTAATCAACATCACCAGAGACAGATCAGCTGGAAGAGACCGAAGAGACAACAGTGAAAGAAATGAAGCCTGGCCCTCATCATTTATCACAAAGTAGAAAAACAGCATAGACCATAATAACCTCATTAATCTCTCATTAAAGTGTTGAATATTGGTGGATAATCAATACTGATCATGTATTTCGGGATAAAATGGGACTGAGGTGCATTTAGACTTTTCAATATGTGTTTCAGTGAATGAAAATGCATGTAGCCATGATCTCCTTTGTCAGTGGTGTAGTGATATAAATGGGAATTTATAAGCGGGAAGATATAATGAGGTCGATAATGGGATCGATCACCTCCTATGGGAAGGATATTTTGTGTCCTCCTTAAAAAAGAAAAAAAAAGATGAGCAGGAAAATTTAAATAAATGCATTATATAAACATTTTTGCACTTTGTGTTGTTTAAAACCAGGTTGATTCTCCTCTGGCCTCCTCTGAAACACACCTGCTGTGCCGCATTTAAACCACTGGGTGGCAGCATTGGCCTAAAAACATGAACCTCAAGTGCCTCAGGTCCAAAGTGGAGAGGTGGATGTTTGTACTCTCACAGGTGAGATGACACATGATACACCACACTGCAGTGATTTTACAGCGGCCTCTACGTCACAACACAATGTTACAATAGTAGCTGTAAAACCAGAGTGAGTTTTTAACCTTTGGTTTGTTAACACAACATCTCCAGATGTGTTGTTTTTAAATCTGTGGGACATTAAATGTGTCTCACAGTATGTAAAGGTCAAAAGGTCACTGTAAACTCACTATCAGAGTCCATGTGTAAATATATTGTAGTTCTACTGGTTAAAACAACAACAACAACAACAACAACAACAACTTTCTCCATTAGAGCTGAGACAGTCCAGTCCAGCAGAGGGCAGCACTCATCCTACACTGGTCACACTGGTGTCTCTCCGCTCTGAACCAGTTCAGTCTGTCCTCAAGTGAATCACTATGGACATTTTTAAACTGAGAGACAGTGTGTGTGAGTGTGTGAGTGTGTGTGTGTGTGTGAGCGTGTGAGTGTGTGTGAGCGTGTGTACTCACACTATTAAACTAAAAATATTTCATACAGTGCTCGTGTGTGTGTGTGTGTGTGTGTGTGTGTGTGTGTGTGTGTGTGTGTGTGTGTGTGTGTGAGTGTGAACAGATTTAACTTGCTGCAGGTCAGTCGTTTAGCTCTAACACTTTATTATCAATATCATTATTATTGATATTTTCCTACATTATTAGATTATTAAATGTTTCTGCAGTTTGTCAATTAACTAAACTAAAACTTTGTGTCTTTAACTTGTTGAACGGTTTTATTATCATGTGTCCTGAGTGAAGAACAACTGATTTTCATTAATTACCACTAACATGTGTTCTGCAACTCTTCATCACCAGAGATCAACATTAAACTTTATGGACCTGTGATCTGAGCCTGTTTCATTTCTCCTCCTTAACTGTTGACGTCATGATTTAAATAATGAAGCTGTTAGGACTTTTTTTTTATTCTCTGTCTTGACATGAATATCTTCAACAATCTGGGTAAATTTTAAACCAAGTTCATTCAAAGTTTTTTTTTTTCTAAGACTAAATAAGAAAATAAAGATGGAGTGTTTCTGAACTCAGCGTCCTTCGTCATGTTTTGTTCACTCTTGCACTTGGACAATGTGTAACTAGTGTTACAACTGAAGCCCGTTATTAATATATAATCTGATCACATCCCATCTATGAACACACTATAAAACATAACCACTGCATTTCTGTGAAAATGGTGCGTTCAAGGCCATTTAACAAAATGTAGACTCGCTACACATCAAGGTCACAAAGACAGGCCTCAGAGGAAACCTCACTTACAGACAATGGAGCAGCAGAGACATGTTGTCCACTGAGGACAGACTCCTCCACCTCCACCTCCACCTCCACCAGCTACAGCAGCTAAACGGAACTGCCCCGCTTTGTTTTCGTTAATGCGCAGTGGTTTGATCATCTATTAACCAGCGGCGATCAGGGTCAGTGCGTAAAGGCGCACAGCGCTCCTCCACCGTTAAACCCGCTCAGTTCCTCCTCCTCCTCCTGCTCTCAGGTTAAAGAGGAGGTTTAAATATAAAATCCTGCCACAGAGATCTGACTGTGTGAGCGCGTGCACATGCTCTTTATTCCCACACACACGCGCCCAATAGTCCGGAGCTGTTTTTGTGCTCCTTCCAATCTAAATCACTTTTATACAATTCATGGTCACTATAGGATTCATGACGTCATCTTATTTTAATAGTTGGGAAAATAAAGTCCAGATAAAATTGTGTTCGTCCTTTCAACACTGTTGGAATAACCGGCATAAAGACGCGTCTCTAATTCACTGGCCTGTTGAATTCAGCAGTGGCTCCTGTGAGTCACGCAGCAGGAGGAAGTGTGTGTGTGTGTGTGTGTGTGTGTGTGTGTGTGTGTGTGTGTGTGTGTGTGTTTTATGGACTCAGAGCTCGGAGCCTCCCAGAGAACAAATGTAGATGTTTATCAGTCCACACGGTCCTTCACTGATGACCGAGCTCAAACCAAACACACACACACACACACGCACACGCCGTGTCAGCAGCAGCGCTCTCTGGACTCGGAGCCGGTCACAGAAGAACCAGGCTCCGTCTTTAGGAGCCTCCTTTGGCTCTAAACGCCTAATCAACCACTTGTTTTACCTCATCATTTCCATCGCTAATGATTTTCTAATGCAACGTCGGAGCAAAACGAGCGTTTTAAGGAGGTAAATGATCAACCTGGTTAGTGGTTAGTGGAGGCACCATGATGGAGGCAGAGCGCCGAGGGACGAGCCCCCCCCCCCCCCCCCCCCCCCTAAATCTTACTCCACACAAACTCAGTCAAATGGTTCACTGTCTGTTTTCCTGTATGTTGTTGTTTTATTCTAGAAACTGGCTGCAAATGGACTTTCATCTAATTTATAATGTTAAACAACGGAAACTCAAAGAAGCACCACGTTATTATTATTATTGTGATTATTGTTATTATTATTATTATTATTATTATTATTGTTTGTATTATTATTGTTGTTGTTATTATTATTGTTATTATCATTATCATAATTATCCTTATTATTATTATTATTATTATTATTATTATGAGCTTCCTTATTATAACAAAAGACGAATAAAAAAATCCACAATTATTTTCTCATCAAAGTGAAAAGAGTGAAAAACTGGAAATTCCACATGAGAATTTATAACTTTACAGCTGCAGAGCAAAAATAATAATAATAATAATAATAACAACAACAATAATAATAACAATAATAACATCATTATGATTATTATTATTATTATTAATAATAATACTAATAATAATAATAATAACAATAATAATAATAATAATAATATAATAAACGTCCTGTCGCAGTTTTAGCTCGATATAAAGCTGATTTAGCACAATAAATGAAAAGCTGGGAATAAAACTGACAGATGAATAAAAACAGTTCAGTTTTAAACTAAAACAAAAGGAATGAAAGAAAAATAAAGTCCAATAATCTAATAATAATAAAAACTGATCTTCTCTCTGTGGAAATGAATCTGCAGCTCTCTCTCTCTCTCTCAGGCCTGCAGCCTCCACCACATCCTCTACCTCCAGTATATAAAAAAAAACGCGTTGTGTTGTATAATGATGATGAAGAGCCTCTAAACTGTTGTTAGCGCGCGCGCGTGTGGAAACATCAGGTTGAGTTGAGGGTGAAAAGCTCCACTTGAGTCTGGGCTTTAATTTCTTCTCACAGACTTTGGAGAAGCAGCGACTCTGCTCTGAGACAAGAGGAACTTTCTCACCCCCACCGGCAGATTGTGTGCCCCCCCCCGCCCACCACCACCACCTTTACAAACACCACATATTAAGGCTGAATGGGAGACACACAATGACCCATTAATTGGAGCACACAGGTTTTTCCCAGCGTGCCTCTGTAACTAAGCTGGCCCCGGTCTTGTGTCTGTCTATGAAGCAAGGTACTTGAGGAGACCTATTGGGCAGGTGCTCTGGTCCAATCAGCGCGCAGCTCCCCGTGCAGCGTCAGGCTACATGGAAGCTCGGAGGCGCGTTTACTCTGTGCGCACTTGTGCACAGAAACCCTCCGCGTGCGCACGGACTCCATGGATCGGGCCAATTTGCAGCACTGTTGAGTTTGTGCGCAAAAAAAGGAAAGAAAAGAAAATCCTCCACACGCCCTCCATCTTTGATCACCATGCATCTCTGAGAGGGGGGCTGCATCTTTCTCCAGCAAGAAGGAGGAAAAACGACCGATCACTTTTTTTTCCTTTTCCTTCCACCGGTTTCTTTCTTTCATGAGATGATGTTTTCGTCTGCAGGCAAGCGCTGCTTCACGATAGAGTCTCTGGTGGCCAAGGAGAACCCTCTAACAGCCGAGGAGCCCATCCGCCCGACGGCTTTAAGTTACTCCAACCCGACGACAGATGCCTTAATGAACGGTTACCAGGCTCCGCCGGCCAGGTCCCTGTACCAGAGCCCGGACCTGGTGTTCCCGGAGACCGTAAACCACCCCTCCCTCACCGTGGCTCCTCACCAGCTCGGAGGCTCCCACCTACAGCATCCGCACTTCTTCGGGACGCAACACCGAGACCCGCTCAACTTCTACCCCTGGGTCCTACGGAACCGCTTTTTTGGACACAGATTTCAAGGTATGTGATGTGGAGATGGAGGATATTTATAAACCTTAGAGATCATCTTCCTTCCTGGATGAACGAGCGCATGCACAGAAGGAGGTCTAAATGCAGATATATGGCTTCACTGTTTGCTGAAATCCAAACTTAACTTTGCTTTGACAAGTAGATGATTATTGGACACGATACCTAATTTCCCTTCGGGGATGGATAAAGTAATCTATCTATTCTGAAAGTCCATATTGTAAATATCCTGCAGTTAAAGAGTAACTCGCAGGCAGTGTGAAGCGCAGGCCCGTGAGCAGCAGCAGCAGCAGCAGCAGCAGCAGCAGGCTGTGGAGCTGCTCTCATGTTTCCACTCTCATTCGCCCTGCAGCTCCTCTCACACAGAGACACAGCCAGGACAAGATAAGCTTTACTAGCCCATACATAAGAAAACTGGGCCCTGAGTTAAAATGAGATCCTGCACAGTAACACAGAGGCCAAACAGATAACAGCCGCGATAATGATGTGACTGTAGACAAACAGAAATCTCTGCAGCAGACTCATCCAGGCCAGGTGACTGAGCAGCACTGCTTCATCATCTGTGCACGGCTGCACTGCACAGAAAATGAAATACATGTTCAACCGATGCATGCTAATTAAAACACAAGCTAAATTATTCATATCCCATAATAAGACCTGGTGCAAAAATGAAAGACTGATGGTTTTAAACAACATAATAAAATCCATGTGTAAAAGAAAAGTAAGCAGTGACAGTCACAGTCACAGCCACAGCCCTTCCTCCTCCTCCTCCTCCTCCTCCTCCTGCTGCTGGAATATTTTACCCTGAAATGAACCTCCGTTTTCAGCTTCACCGGCTCAGACACAAAAAACACCGTGAAACGGATCAGAGTGAAAATTAATTCTCCGTCAGTTCATTATTAGGCGACATGAAGAAAAAGTTCTCAGTGAGTGAAGAAACACGTCATGATGTAAAAGTCTCCTCTGTGTCAAAGTACAGAGAGTTAAAACACAGGATATTATGTGACGTCAGTTTTCTCATTTATCTTTGGTTACTGTGTTTTATTTTATAGTTTTACTATAATAATCATAATAATAATAATCACAGCAGTGAAAAGTACTTTTTTTGTTGTTTTTATGAAATTTATTCACTTATTATTATTATTGTTATTGTTATTATTATAGATGGTTTTTAGTCTTAAATCTGCTCCAATGGGCCCAAACCAGTGTGTGTTAGAGACACACAGCTATAATGAACTGCATGTTAATGTTGGATGGAAACACGTTGGTCGCTTTGTTTTTATTGAGTTTAACTTTTTTTTTCTTTAGAAAAAATATGAATTTGAAAAAAAAATTCTGTTTGAAAATATTCAGCATCAAATTTTATTGATCATTTACTTTTATTATGATTATTATGACTATTCTATGATTATTCTATTATGACTATCATTATTATCATTATTATATTATATTATATTATAATTATAAATATAAGTTAATTTGAAGGCGAATAAAAAAAAAACATGTGGCAGATTTTTATTAGTTTTGAGCCTCAGCCTGATGCTCACTGACTCTTACACACTCTCTGTTCACACTGTTCACACTGTTTCTGATTGGTCACGCTGTTCACACACACACACTGACAGTCAGCGTGTGTATGGTCTGTGTGACACCCACTGAAAATGCTTTAATATATCTCAGTGTACTCACTACAACAAATCTAACTACAGTCTGTGTGATACAGGCAGGAACAGTGCACCCAGCTAAAAAGCAGTAAACCCACTAGAACAAATTAGACTGAACCGCTGGTCTATATAATGACATACTGTCCAGTCCACGGACCGTGTGTTAACATCGTTACCTGACTGACTGACTGACTGATTCCTCCTCCTCCTCCTCCTCCTCCTCCTCCTCCGTGCTCCAGGTAACGACGTGTCCCAGGACAGTCTGCTGCTCCACGGTCCCTTCGCCCGGAAACCCAAGCGGATCCGGACGGCCTTCTCCCCGTCCCAGCTGCTCCGGCTGGAGAGAGCCTTCGAGAAGAACCACTACGTGGTGGGAGCCGAGAGGAAGCAGCTGGCCAACAGCCTGAGTCTGTCTGAAACACAGGTGAGTCCACACCGGCAGCAGCAGCAGCACCACCACCACCACGTTAACGTTAACCCACTCCCACTTTAACTTTAACTGAAGATGACCCTCATAAAACACTAATGACGTGTTATTACTGACATTTAATGAAGGTAACAACGCGTCAGTCTGAAGATTATAGGTTTATGTCAAAGCCACAGTCACGAGGTGTGAGAGCAAAAATTAAAGGATAATAACAATAACAACAGCAATTGATCAAAAATCAATTAGAAAAAGTTAAGACAGCAGTAATAAAGTATAGAGATTTAAAAGTGTCACCACAGTCCTTTAAAATACAGCTGCACTGAGATTTACAACATATATGTATAATAGTCTATTACAAAGATAATAAATGGAAGTTGTTTTATTTAAAGTGAATATATGAAAATAAGAGCATTTTATTATAACATGCAGTGCAGCCAGTCTGCAGCAGAGGACGAGCCTCTTGAATGTGTGTGTGAGTGTGTGTTTCCATGCTACAGGATAAAGAAGAGTAAATATTATTGATGCTGAACTTTAATGAGTCCACACTATCTGAGTCTCAATTAGACCTAATGGGCAATAAAAAAAAAAAAAAAAACCAAGAGTCAGCAGCATGTGGATGAAGGCTGCATGTCTGCAAGCTGAAGTTTTTAAGTGTCGGTCAATAGGAGGCTCGCAAATTAACCAGCAATTATGCATTATGCTAATTATAACAATCAGTGAACTGGATGTTAATTAACTCACACGTTTAAAGTTTATTTGTTCTTGTGCAAAAGGAGGCACTGAGCAGCAGAGATGACACTTATAGTTAGAAAACCCACCGGGATGAGAACAGAGCTGGTTGTGATTAATGAAAACAGAGCGAGCACTGAAGATATCTGCAGCAACAGTGAGAGGTCAGGACAGGTCGATGGAATCAGTGCACGGTGTCACTTTAAACAGGTGAGAAAAGCAACCCCCCCTCAAAAAAAAAAAAAAAAAAAAAAAAAAAAAAGCTGCACATGAGCCGAGAAACTACACATCCACATGGGAATGAGGCACCGCTGCAGCTCTGCTGCGTGTGATGTTCCACTACAACATAAAGACAAAGTGTACATGTGATCAGTCAGAGGAGAAGCGGATCTCCTGAAGCCCACAGCTCCACGTGGCTCCATCACCACATACACACAGCTGAGCTCATGCTCCAAGGTCACAGCAGAAACCAGTGAGGAAACTGGGAGCTGGTTGGTCTCCTTCATATAAATGCACAAAAAGAAGTTCCCATCTAAGTTCTCAATAAGTTTAATATAACAATTGGGTTAATTTTAAACAAAGGTCAGAGGTCAGTTAGAGAGCAGAGTAGCTCTGTGAGGGTGTTGGGCAGTAAACAGATCTATTAAAGCCTACAGTGGATCTTCACTGGACTCTGAGTGTGTCATACCAAGGCAGACATGTGAGCTCGTTGTGGAGGGAAAAACCCACAGGTCTGGTTCAAACCAGGAGGTGATTCACTGGGCAGCTTTGATTCTTTGCAGGTTTTTCAATGTGAAGATTTATTGCTTTTATCTGTTGTTTTGATCAGAAACATTTGGACTAAGCTCATTTTTGTCAGTTCATAAGCAAACAGTTCATCATTCAATAGTGAAAACACTCTGCAGATGATGAATAGATGTTGGTGAGTTGTGCTGGTCCTTACGGAACCAAAACACACCGGAAATACATGATGTGTCTTAGATTACACTCACTGCGCGTCTCCTCCTCCACTGCGTCACGGTGTCGCCATCATTAAAGCAGCTCGTTCTTCTGTCCAGGTGAAGGTGTGGTTCCAGAACAGGAGGACCAAGTACAAGCGGCAGAAGCTGGAGGAGGAGGGCCCGGACAGCCAGCAGAAGAAGAAGGGCAACCACCACATCAACAGATGGCGCATCGCCACCAAGCAGGCCAGCTCCGAGGACATTGACGTCACCTCCGAGGACTGAAAAACAAAACAACAAAACAAAACGTACAACCTCTGTCCACCCCCCCACCCCCACCCCCCTCCCCGACAGCGTTGCGTCCACTCCTGACGCACCAGAGGACCAACAACACTATTTATTATGTAATATTATTAAATATAATTAGACACACTAGAGGACACACACACACACACACACACACGGACGAAACGTGATCAGCGCACATCTCTTCATCGAGGTGCTCCACCCACTGACACTGACAGCATCTTATTTAATGACACGCATCCTGAGTGACTGAGGAGGAGGAGGAGGAGGAGGAGGGACCCCCCCATCCTGACTGATCTTTGGTGTGTGACAACCAAAGATGAAGAGAAACAACGTCAACCTCAACCACAGTGTTTGTTTTTCTCCTTCTTCTTCTTCTTGTTTTGAACTGTACATACAGGCCTCGTGTAAAAGCTTGTTTCTGAAGATCTTATTTGTTCCATTAAAGATGTTTTCACCACCTGCTCAGATCATTAACACCTCATGGCTCCACCCCCCCTCCACCCCCCTCCGCCACCTGTGCACCGTGTTCACTTACACACGTCTTCTTCCTCAGCGATGACAACGAGGAGGAG
This sequence comes from Caranx ignobilis, assembly GCA_021432705.1. Lineage (NCBI taxonomy): Eukaryota > Metazoa > Chordata > Actinopteri > Carangiformes > Carangidae > Caranx > Caranx ignobilis. Next base: position 539,184 of record JAFHLA010000217.1, on the reverse strand, counting down.
GAGGAGGTGTTGTTGTTGTTGTTGTTGTGGAGTCAAGAGAGGAAGGAGCTGGAACAGAGCAGGACATCGATCATCCATCGATTATCCATCAGCGTCCGCGCGCTTTGGTTTCTCAAACTTTTGTGACTCATAAAGAAGAAGAAGCTCAGAGCAGCAGAGGCGGCCGGTTCACGGGCAGCTGCGCGTGACCGTGGGACAGTGAGGCGAGCCGCTGCAGACACACACACACGCGCGCGCACACGGGGGGTTGACTGACAGCTGATCACATCTCCATTTGTGTAAACACACACTTCTGCAAACGTCCACACTGAAACACTTTTCAAGCAGAACGTGTAAAAGATGTTTTAGAAATAAAAACAAACTATTTCTCTGATGTGACACGTGATGTTTCTATATGATTCAGCTCTTCTTTCTTCTCCTTCATCCAGTGCCGCCACTGCAGCTGCAGGTATCACTCAGTAACCCCGAAGGCTGCACGAGCAGATCGGCGTGAAATGCTGCAGACACTCAGGCCTCAGCTGCGCGCGAGGGGGTCACCTGTTGGTGCACAGAAGGATTTTCTGTTTCCAGGTTGTTGATGTGATGATGATGTAAACTCGAGTCCTCCAGAGAACTGAACAGTAGCTACAGAGGGTCAATATGCTGCACGACGACACATCTGGAGGGGAAGTGTTTGGGAGTCAGGAATGTCAGGACAGCTGCACAGGTGTCAGTGTGTGTGTGTGTGTGTGTGTGTGTGTGTGTGTGTGTGTGTGTGTGATCAGCCAGTGAGATCCAGCACAGAAATAATTCCCATCCACTCGGTCCGAGCTCTGGAGGAGGGAGGAGGAGGAGGAGGAGAAGAAAGAGGGAAAGTATAGTGAACATTGTGCGGCCTCCTCTCTCACCAATCATCTGTCAGGAGAAACGGAAGGAATCTCCTCGTGAGCCCTGACGTCAGTGACCCCTGATGTTTTGTGAGTCAAGAGGCGGGGAGAGTCAAACACGCTGCAGTGGCACAATATAGGTACGTCAGACATGTGCATGTGCGGGAGGGGCCACGGGCCGTGTTTTGAGTTTCCAGGACACCCTATACTCAGCGCAGCTGCAAACACAGGCCCTGAAAGACACCCAGCATTCCGCATTGTCCAAATAAACACCATCAAAGGCTGGATGGATCCTCATCAATAGCTACAGCAGCTCCACCTTGACCCGTCGACGGGCAGGTGTGGTTATAGTAGGACCCCCCGCCCCCCCCAAATCACATCTCACTTAACGAGAGCTGTAGCTCTCAGATGTCTGTTAGGAAAACTATTAATTGGGGGGGGGGGATCAAGCTCCCTAAACACCGCGTCTCTTGTCGCCTGAGTCAGCAGAGAGAGGAGAGAGGAGGGATGATGATGATGATGAGGAGGAGGAGGACCAGAGCAGGAATCCGCGGTGAAAAACAAAGCGTCTCTGTGGAGGAGCAGAGCTGAGAGGTGGAGAGAGGTGGAGGTGGGGGAAGGAGCTGATAGGATCCACTGCTGCTGCTCCTGCTGCTGCTGCAGAGGTGTCGAGAAAAAAAAAACTCAAGTGAAGCACAACGAGCCGCTGCATTGTTCCACTGCTTTTCTGTGGCACCGTCTCCTTAACTATATCAATCTGCAGTAACACGACACCATCACACGTGTTTTATTGTTGTCTTCTTGTGTCAGGTGATAAATCATGCAGCGCAGTTGTCACAGTTGTCACGTTGAATCAGTTTCAGCAGTAAAACACACCAAGTGTGGAGGCTATAGCTGCACAGGCCTAATTACTGACACACTCCTCTCATTGTAAATAATTCTGGAGATGACTGACAAAACAGTTGCCTCCTGCTCATTAGTGAAAAATCTCTGCATACAATTCATATTAATGTGAAGCAGAGATTTAATGTCCAAAAATGTAAAAGCTGAGCCTTATTATGTCGTGTATGGGCGTATGGTCCCCAAACCTGCTATCAGCTGTAAAGGTGATGCTGATCAGACTCAAGTCAAATCACATCAGATGCATTCAGGTCACGGTTTTGCTCTACGAATGGTGCATTTGTTTGTGTTTGTCTCACCTGATGTATGTGCCACAACTTACACCCTCCATGCCCCCCCCCCCCTTGATCTGCATGTGGCTTCTTGTCGAATTAGGCCTCATCGCTGCAGCCTACCGTGCTGCGTTCCCCCGGCAACCCTACACAAACACACTAATCACACAGATCATGACAGGAGATAATAGTCTGAAGACAGAGAGTTTATATAAATCAAGTGCAGATACAAAGACGAAGACAAAAGGAAATGTTTCAGGACTTAAAAGTATCCGTGTGGCTAAAATCCACTTTTCAAAAAGAGTTAAATGCACTTTTCTTGAGTTGGAGGAGAATCTGCGGGAGATCTCCAGATCCCAGTGAGACGAAGCCAAAGCAAATAACTGGGGATTTTGAATAATGGTGTTTTCAATACCAGCTTCTGTTGGTAACACACTGTCACACTTTAACTGGATGAATTCACCGCAGATACGGATCTGTTTTGGAAATTAATACAGTCCCTCAGTTCAGAGTTTACTCTACTATCTGTCTCATGATTCCCAAAGTTTGCATAGTGGTACCTTTGCAGAGTAATCTGCCGTTACCTGATACCTGGGCTGAGGATATGTTACTAGAACAACTTGGCTTCAGTTTCTGCAGCGATTAAACCTGAGTTTCCCCGACATGGAGTCAGAGCATTTTCTGACTTTCTTTAAACTTCACTTCTTTCTCATTTGGTTCTGTATGTTTTATCTTCTGAAAGACTGTGCCCATAATAAAAAAGAGAAAACAACTCACAGTTACATTAAGATCAGAGCAGCCTGTGCCACACAGCTGCACAGGCAGTGAATGCTTCATATTAAAAGATCTGATTCACAGTATTTTACATACACAGTAGGGATCGACAGATATGGTCTTTTCAGGGCCGATAGCGATACCGATTATTAGAAATCAAGGAAACTGATAACCGATATTTAGAACCAATATTGATTTGCAGTAAAATTGGTGTCAACATTTAGAATAACACACCTGAGATTAGACTGAATACTGTATACTGTTTGATTTTATCGGTTATCGGTGAAAAACAATGGCCGCTCTATCCCTAATACACCGTCTAACCCCACTGTAATCCACCTGTCTACCATTAATCTGTAGTTAATTACCTGCTCACTGTGAAGCAGGAAAAGAGGAACGTGGGCTAACGTAGCCTCTCCTGCTATAACATGTACAATATGAGTGATACCGATACACGTTCAAAGGTGAACATGTCGTTCACTTTCCCATATCACAATATGTCATCCTGTTATTTCTTAATTAACAACCAATGCTTTGGTGCAAACAACATGTATTCCCAACATGAACCTCCCCGTCCTCTGTAAACATATGCTAAATCCTCTGAGGCCAGTGCAGCCAATTTTTTTTTTTTTTTTTTTACCATAATTCATTGTGTGGCAGCAGGTCCCATCTTCACGTCGTACAGGGGGGACAAGGGGATCGCTCACAGGCCTTTATTGTATGTCACAGTCTTGCAATCTGTTGCCATGGCGATCTCCGGCTCCAGCCGATCCACGCTGATCTGTGGGAGTCAAAGCAGAACAAGAAGGTCAACGGTGCACGCGCAGATATTTGGCACGAGCCGTCAGACGTATAACAAGTTTACATCCTGTACATGAGTGTGCTGCTGTGCACACGAGCCGCCAGCTACTTAAAGATTTGAAGTGCGTTTCATTTGTAACTAAATATTTCTTAAAGGCTTTAAATGTTCTGTATTTACTGCTAATGTGCAAAAAGCCAATTTGGCAGATTAAAGTCTAATTTGAGGTTTGCATCTCCTAATATTTGAACCAGAGACAGATGGCTGGTGGAGTTGGAGGCTGAATCCTAATCAGACATCTTGGTAGGTGTGAAATGGGGAAGTGGGACAAATTGAGTAGGCGGGGGGTCCAGGGGAGCGGGGCATTCATGTTGCTTTTTGGGGAGTTTTTTTTTTTTTCTTCATCTGCTATGCTTGCAAAAGTGCAAAAAAAAGGGGACTTGTGAGAGAAAAACAGGCCCCAGTGTGGAGCGGGAGGCAGCTTTTCACAGGACTGTTGGCGGCACATATGTCTGAAGTTTTTTGCCATATGGCTGTCTGAGCTATTTCCAGTGGTAATTAAATCCTAAACATTTTAAAGCCAGTGCCGGTTGGCTTGTGTCAGTGAGTCATTTGGCAGAGAAGAAGAAGACAAAGAGAGAGAGAGATGAGAGAGTGGAAAAACAACAACAACATCACGGCCACAGCCATTTAATGAAGTAGAAGAACGACACATGAGCGAGCCAATGAGGCTAAAGTTAGATCACGGCTTCCTACAGCCTGGATGGCATCAGTGACTGAAGGCAAGACAGAGAGAGGCTCTAAGGCAGATCATAACAGAGCAGGTTATGTCTCAGAGGGCTACGCCTCATTAGGAGAGAGCCTCTGTGAAGCTCAATGGGAAACATTGAGGGAGGTCAGGAGACTGCGGTCATCAACATCAGTCACTGACACAGAGTCACAGCAGATCTGAGCGAAGCTGTCTGCATCTAAAGACAAAAAAAAGGAGCTCCTGGGATCAGCAGAGACAACAAAAGTGACATGAATATGTGGTCTTTGTGGTGCACATCTGATTGCTGGGAGATCTTTGTCATCACGCCAGAAAAGTAGGATTTGGTTTCTACCTGGTTCTACCTTCATCTCTCCCATGTGATCATCAGTCAGAGGAAAAGGAAGTCAGATATTCAACAGGAGCTGCCAGCGATTGTAAAACATTATCAGCCAAGTCATGTGTGGAGAATTTAATCTTGTCTAGTTCCAACGAAGCCGCCGTGTCTCACAGCCATGAGATTAGTAGATGGAGGAAGTGGTTTCTTTCAAAATAAACGTTTCCTAGAACAGGCTATGAGAGAGGTAGATGAGACTATGTTTGCTTGAATATTGTTTACCTGGATAGTTTGATTACTCATGTTAAAATGTGATTTCCAGTTCAACCTCCAGCTTCAGACATGACGAAAACATGAGTGAGCTTACAAGAAGCCTGAGAACATCTGTCACAACTGTCATGTCAACAATAGAAAACCCGCAGTGCAGCTGGTCGGAAAGGAAACTACAGAATGACGTCCTGTTGCATCTATGAGGACGGGGGATGTTTTTGTACCTGTGACATCTGGGGGAAGAGGCTGATGGCGAGAGGCAGAGCCAGGCCGAAGGCAGCGAGACACACCAGACTGTGGACGGGCAGGACGAGCCTCCGCTGGGTCTGAAGCAGAGGGAGCCTGGTGGAGCAGAGGGGAGAGAGAGAGAGAGAGACACGTTCTCTTTATTCACCTTGCAGCACTTCACCAAAGGACACACAGGTGGTTTGGTGATGAACAAAGGTGTGTTCAAGTCAACAAGACAAACTGTTTATCCAAAAAAGAAAAGAGAATTCAATGTACTTTTCTAGACCAATCATGAGGACAAACAACTATCTCATCAGACTCTGACGCCTTCAGGAGATGAAGCTCATTTTGTTAAATATTCAAATATGAAACAGTCTCAAAGAGTGAGACGTGGGGAGTTCAACTTATTTGTCAAAAAAACAACTTAAGATGGTGCCAAATAAGGTTACAGTCGCGGATAGAAATGATCTTTCTGATCATTTAAGCAGAGTATTCAGACTATTTTAGGATAAAACATGGAAACATCAAAGCTCTTCAACAGGAAACCGACACTAACAGACAAATCAAAGTCAGGTAGGAGATCTGTGCCTTGAACCACCTGCACACGAACATTCAGAGTGGAGCAGGTTTTGTCTTTAGCAACATGTCTTCACAGCCCTCTTACTCTCTGAAATGAGCTGGGTTAGTGCTTAATTATGTCGTGGGACTGACACGTTCCTGGGAAGTGGAGAGATCAAAGTTTTCTATTAAAAATGTGAGAATATTAGAAAACACATATCCGCTACTGCATGACACACACTCACTTGCACATCTTTGCAAACTTAAAAGAACCCATAGAGAACTACATGCAAAACTACATTATGTCACATTAACACCATGAAGCTTGTTCAGACTTCAGTCTCTCTCTTTGCTGGACTCATCATAAACATAAAAGGAGGTTGGTGTCTATTCATTTAGAGGAATACAGTTGTTATTTGGTATTATCTCTACACCTACTGCAGTAGCTGTGTAAACTCTATTTGACGAGACAGATTTTTTTAAAGGGCTTTTTACATGGCTCCATCTCCAGAAATACATTTCTCCTCCCTCCTCACTGCCCTCCGTAGGATAATCCCCTCTTCAGTGTGTGGGACAGCGAACTCAGCAGGAGCTTGAGAAAGAGCCGCTCCATCTCTCCTCCACCAGCGACGCCTCTCCCCCTAACGAGGAGAGCTACTGCCTAATGAGGGAGCTCATTAACACATATGGCTGCCATGGTTTAATTAGGCTACACACACACACACACACACACACACACAGACACACAAAAATGTGCAGATACACATTTTTGGGAACTGGATTACAAAGAGAAAAGTGGAGTTGTGAGGTATGTGTGATGCGAGAAGAAGATTTGAGCTCATGTGAAAAGTCTGAAAACCTTCAGATCAGGTAGAAAACTTCATTTTATCTCATATTAATGACACAGTGTCCCTGCAACAACACTGCTGCGTTAACCTGAGAGGTGGTTGTGCTCTGGCTGCATCTGTCACTGTGAATAAACCAGTTCACAGAATATCCATGGTGACAAAACACTATCATCATCCAGTAAAAAGTAGCTGTAATACAACTAAAAAATACATTTCTACACCAACAGCAGGTGTGTGAAGGAGGTGGGGTGGGTGCTCAGCAGATCTCTTGTACACAACATTAAGAAGTGATACTAGTAAGTAAACAGGAGGAAAGTGTAACTGTCACTGAGACAGTTACTATGATATAAGACAGGAACTGTGGCCTATTGCTTTTTAATCTGATCCGTCAAAAATTAGTACAAAACTGTCAAATTATAGTAAAGACCCCAAACAACAGTGACTCCTACTGAAAGTGAAAGTAATTTGAATGTTGACGTTTTCCTTTACTTTTAGGTTTTGGCTCTAACATGTAATTTATACACACAAACACTCTCCATCCATCTGACACCAGTCCTTTTTAAGACTTTTAAAACCTGAGCCACCCCTGAAATAAGATGATAAATAAGTCTCCACCTGCCACGTATCAAATCCCTGTTTGTAGTCTATAGGATCTATATCATGTATATATACACATCTCATCTTCTACTTGTGTTTTTGCGTGTATTGTTTTGTTGTTTCCTTCCTCCATTTCCTGCTGATTTTTTTTTGTGTGTGTGTCTCTCTCATTCTCATCGTCAGTCGTGCTAATTGTTGTGTTTTTTGTCAGTTAGCAAACATTAACCTGCTGAGTCCTTTTGACAAGTTTGGCGAAGGTGACGAATGAAATGTTGAGATTGTCTGACTCCACACAATAAACAGTGTTTTTACAGCTGCGCTACTTGATGAGTCTTTATGTAAAGCTACGCTAACGTCCACTGACCGCACGTTCATATAAATATACTGAACGGCTGATGTATATGCAAATGATAAAAAAGGGGGCATTGTTCATCTCATCTAGGCAAATTTCTCAACAAAACAAAAAACTCATTGTTATCAGTCCACTTGTGGCTCCGCAGCCGCACATGAAGGAGAGCAGCGGCTGTCACCGCACTAAACCTGCTCTCAGCAGTGTCATCCATCATTGGGGGGCCGCCCAGGGACCCATCTCTGTCCCCTTGTTCTCGCTCCATTGAGAGCCAGTGAAGGCGAGCTGACATGGAGGATAGCTGAGCCACTACTCACCTGCATCTACAGCCAAACCAACCTCTCTACCTCACTCTCCCTCGCTTCCCGTTCACTCATCCAGCTGCCAGGAATCCCAAACACACCTGGGCAGCTGGCTCCGCTGCCTGAGCCCGCCTGCTCGGAGCAGTCGGGACAAGTGCTGTCAGCGCATTCACAAAGATGGGCTGCATTCCTGGCCGCACCGCAGGCACAGTCAGGCCATCAATCACGGGACGTCCATATAAACACATTGCATCATTAAGGCATCATTACAGTCAAATCACACAACACTGAATCTCAGTGGTGGAGCCGGTTCAGTGACTGTGTGGGCTTATCAAACTATAGCAGCTCTGAGCACAAAGCAGACTGAGATGATGTTGAGACATTTATATTTTTGACTAAAATTTGGGGCCAATTTTATTATAAATTTCTTAATTGTCATTTAATTAGGAGTCATTTGCATTTGTGAATTAATCCGACTTTCATTATAGCAGAACACCAAAAAGGTTTAGTGCTTTTATTGCTGCAATTAAAGCCATAATTAGCTTTTTAAAATGGAAAAAAAGCTACTTTATAGCACTGATAACAGCAGCAGTAAGGCTGAAATCATTTGTTGTTGCTATTGCAAACAATGCAGGCCTGCCCCCCCCCCCCCCCCCATGTGTTGTAATGTGTGCAGTTAAAGCTAAATCAGAATTTGAAAGAGACAAATGTTTAAGTGCACAATGGTTAATGGACAAAGAAAATGGCGCCACCTATAGAAACATAAACTCCATCGATAGACTCACACTTCAGGAGCATGAGACACAATAAAATCACATGCACAACAAAAACCATGAGGTTTTAAATCTGAAACATGGTTTTCACTTGGACTTTCTTATTATTACCAGCTCACATATACAACACCACCAGTGACATGAGCTAATATCAGGTTGAATCCTGATGTTTGTTTCTGTGTCTGTGTGTTGAGGAGTTTCTTACTTTTCCAGTGCAGCCATGATCATGGGCGGGAGCAGCAGGATGGGCATGGGCAGCACCACTCTGGTCAGGGCCGTCTCCAGAAGAGCCTGTGATGAACAAAAATCACAAAATGACTAACAGCACATGACATACATTTACAGCAGGATGAACCTACATACATACATGCCTGGCAGCTACTCTGGATGTTCCCACCACGTTGCCGTTGTTGTCGAGCACGCTGATGCCCTGCGACAGCTCCGAGTGTCTCATGAGCACCACATTACAGACGTTGGCGCTCGCTGTGGAGAGAGGTGAGAACGCTCTTAAAAAGGAGGCAAAGTGGCACTGACATGTTTTATTATTTCACAAATGAGCATATTGTCTCTTCACCCTCTGGCTCGGGTGCCAAGATCAGGCAGCTTGTTCGGTGCCACGGAGGGGGGTGGGGGGTGGAGGGGGTGCAGGAAGGTGTCAGGACTCTTTGCAGTGAGAGGACTAGGAGGTATATTCTTGAACGGTTTGAAACTGTAGCATCATCAGAGTGAGCGCACTGGTAATTTATGGAAGAACAGACGACGCTTAGCTCATTAGAATAAAATCAGAAGTTCATCAGGTTTCCTGTGAGAATGAAATAACTATTCAGAGACGACGATGACGACGACGACATGTTCTGGTAAAAATAATTACACAGGACAAACTGTTTTCTCATGAAAATAGTGAAATAATTATCCTGTGAATTGAAAGATGGAATATTTTTAGCCGTGTTAGCGTTGAGACTGAAACATCTACTGGATGGTTTCCTCTATCTATCTATCTATCTATCTATCTATCTATCTATCTATCTATCTATCTATCTATCCATCCATCCATCTACCTATCTGTCTAATTTGATGACTAATTACAAAATAGAAATCCATTAAACAACAGTTTTTCTTACAACTCCTCTATTCTAGTGTTTTTTTTCATTTATCTGTTTATCACCTTCTCTTTATCTGTTCTTTCAGTCTTCAGTGTTTCCTCAGTGCAAATTGATGAGATTCATGACAGTTTCCTCACTTCCTGTTTTTACTGCCTTATTTCCATCGTTCGTTTTTTTATTACTTATTGGTCTGTGTGTGGTTGATTTAGTATTTTTAACGCTTTTATTCTGAAAAAGCACTTTGGGTCTCATTGTTTGTAGGAAAAGCTCCATGGATGCATGAATTTACAGACACGTATGTGGGTCACAAGGTGATGATGAACACCTTTGTCAACGTCTCCTCTCATGATAAAAACATGTATTTTAAGTTAATAATACAGAAGGACTCATAACCAGTAAACATTTTCATTTACGACTGTAACACCATCACTGTAACCTCGACAACCAGTGAGATGATGCTGTAATTGCTTGTGTGACTTTGACTCGAGTCACAACGGAACAAAAGGTGAGTGACGGGTCAGCAGACAGCCATGTTGTTGTTGTTGCTGTGGCTGTGGCTGCCCCCTGTGATTTATTCACGAGAGCCAAAATGAACACAAATGTATGTTAATGCAGATGATCCTTTCTCCTTGACTCTAATAGGAATAAGAAAAACTCATTTTAGAGAGTTTAGTGGTGGCGCCGCGAGCCTTTTTAATTTAAGACAACAGCGTTCAGAGTTATCTGTGCTAAGGGCTGCAGGGCTGCCGGGTCGCTCTGTGAGGGGAATTCAATTGACTGAGCAAATAGCTCTTTTTACCTACAAGGGATTTTTTTTTTTTTAATTCTGCAGACCAATTAATAAAAAAGGCAGAGATAGTAGGATTTTTGAAAAGGAATAACAAACACTACAACAAACAGATCAAAATTTCTCAAAAAAAAAAAAAAAACTAAAAAAAAAAAAACAACTATTTGTAACTAAATTAAATTGATAAAAGGCATCAAAGTAATTAGAAATTTTAATTGAATATTGAAAAGCCAGTGCAGCTAAATGCTGACTATGTGGCTGTGATTTGTAATTATGTGAAATAATTACATTTATGTACATTCTAATTGTCATCTAATAACTGGTGGTACACTGATGGAAATACATCCAAGAACTTTTCACATAATTACTTCCTAAATATCACAAATAATGACAAATATTTTCAAAAGACAACAAATTAATTGTGCCCATAAATTTCTGCCGGCGTCGGTTTTTCCCTCCAGTGAAGGTCTTCATAATCTAATTGAGTGACAGGCCGCTGCTTGATTAGGTTATTACAAATACATCTAGCCTTAAGTAAGCAAACAAAATCAAGCGGGTGAAAATTCAAACAGCACTTTGCTTTCACTCGCTTCAATTAGCCATTTTAATTACCTTTTATATAAGGCTACCAAAACAACAACAGCAACAACAATGAACAAACAGAAATCAGGTAAATGAGGCCTTGACATAGACGCCACTTTAGGGGTAATTATCCAATTTGTTTGCGGCAGCAGAGTTATAACGAGCAGCCAATTACCAGGCAAAGGCTGTGCTGTAGAAACCTGTTGATTTAATTAGAAGAACCGCCATGGTAAAGAAGGGGAGGGGTGGAAGGGTGGAAGGGGTGGAGGAGGGGGGCAGGCAAACAATTTAATTATGAGCCAGCAGCCTGGGGCATTCTGGGACACGGGTCTATACCCCTGGGTGTGACTGTGTGTTTGTGAGAGAGTGGCATGAAAATCAGCCTTGTGGCTCCACACACACGTCTGAGAGAGCGGCTGTCAAAGCGCCGGGAGGACGGCACAGCGAGGAGCAGAAAGACGGACGGCTCAGGTGAGCTCGGCTCCAGGACTGATCACAGAGCAGCTCTGGAGGAAAAGTTATTACAAGAGGAAAAACAAGTGGAAAATAACATTCAATTCTAATTTATCCATTTTTAACTTAAACAGAGTGACGTTCAAATCTAGTGCTCAAAGCTCCAGTTAGCATGCTAAACATTAGCATCTTCCACTAAGGAGGTAACTGTTAGCATGCTAACAATTGTTAGCAGTTCATTCCTGACCTCGGTGTCAAACTCAACTAAAAGGCCACTTACTGACGTTTTCTGCAGCTTCGCTTCAGATTATCTGTCATCGTCTTAAAGACTGTGCAACACAACTGAATGCAAAGCAAGTGAACCACAGGTTAAGATTATTATGTTGTAACATAAATTAGTGTGGTATTATGTTGATGATAGTGTTTTAATGTCATGAGATGCTAAATGGCATCATGCCATGTCTGAATGGACAAGGTTAACATGTTTAATATATCAGCATGTTAGCATCCCATGCATTCATGTCAGCTACAGGCAACCTTACGTGTGCCAACATGGTTTGTGTATCAGTGAAATGATCGTATATTCAAAACAATAAAACAGTGTATTGACAGAGGTTCACCTTAAATCTGCAGTATCATCATCCTACTAACTAACGACGGGACCAGATCTACAATGTGAACTCATAACCCAAACTGATTCAGACCAAAGGCCACGTGAGTCTTTTTAAACTCACCCACTGCTGGGAAGGGGATGAACCTCTGCACCAAAAGCCTGGTTGTTGGGCTGAAGCGGTTTGCTCTCTGGATTAACACCTTCAACCCCACCTGAAACCACACACACACACACACGAGTCTGACTCTATTCTTACAATGGGGAAAAAACAGACAGATAAGCTGAATGTCTGGAGTGAGTATGTGAATAAACTGATGGTTCAGAGGCAAACGAAAAGAAGGACAGCAACAATAAAACAGGCCGACTGTCCCGTGTCAGAAATGGCAGAAAGGTGACGTCTCTGTCTTTGTGCATTAACGATAAAATAAGCAGCTTCTCTGTCTTTCACCACACTGGCCTGCTCTGATCGAGGGCTATGTGCTCTTTGATAACACACCACCGTGCCACTGCAGCCTGCGGCTCTCCGCGGCACAGTGGGGGGCGTCACCAGAGCGGACGTTTAATTGGAGAGCTCCTGGCCCCCTCCCGGCCTGTCGTTCCACCCTCCACACACCCCTAGAGTGTGTGTGTGTTTTTTTCTTCTTTCCTCTTCTTCTTCTGTGCTTGTTGCCGTTGTCAGGCCTGAGAGCAGCAGCAGCCGGATGAGCGCCCAGCGGGATCAGTAATTGGCTCGGTTTGAGCCCCATGTCCACACTAAGGGTTGTCAGGCAGGTGTGTGAACATGTATTACACTCTTTTGACATTTGAGTCTTTGATGATATAAAAAGGTAAGAAACACATTCAGCTGATGAATGTGTTCTGAGAACTGGTATTCAAAAGTTTAAGTTCTTTACATTTCAAATCTGTCAAAATAAATGATTTGGAACAACCTTTAGTCCATTACACTCTGAAGGCAGACTAATACCTCTATCTATAAACTGACTCATGGCTATAACGGGTCAATATGTGACTCAGGTGTTACAGTGAACTCACAGCGATGGAGACGGCGCTCGTCACCGCTCCGACGTATCCCTGGACGAATTTGGAAAGTGGAGCTGGCTGAAGTGAAAAAGAAGCGAGAAAACAAAAAGACGAGAGTTCAAGCAGCTCAGCAACACAAACACACACACGGTGTTTGTTTCTACATTTGGTCCAAATGGGACGTTAATAGTCACTTCGGTGCCGACAGGGTTCGTTACCTTGGAGGCGTTACGGTTACTGTAGTTAACACAGGCGTTGTGACTCTGGTTTAACCACTGGTCAAAGAGAGAGAGAGAGAGAGAGAGAGTCAGAGAGAGAGAGAGAGAAGAGGAGGAGTTAGTGCATGTTTCTGTCAGTGCTGAGTTTGATTATAAGGTCATATCTCACATCATAGGGAAACATATCTGTGATCAGCTGAAGTTCCTATCAGCGACTGAAACCATCAGATGTTGTAGAAAAAGCTCAAAATGAAGCTCTGAGTTTAGTTTGGATCAATAATTTTATGCTATGTACATATTGTAGGTCTGTGTTGTCTGTCGTCTTTATGAATAAATAGATTACTGAAACAAAAGGAGTCGTCTGCGTCTTGATAGTATCGTCTCAGTCTGAGTTTTACTGCTCAGGACGTGGGACGTATTCACCTGCCAGAAGATGGTCGACACCAGTGTTTGGTTCGGGAGGAGGAGGCCGACAACCTGCACCAAGACAACAAAAAACACTTCACACAAAACATAAGCACATAAAAGATTAAAACCAGAAACAGACAGAATATATTCAAGAGCAAACAGAGGTTCAGAAAACATATTTCTGTCAGTGTACGATATGCAAACAATAAATATGATCTTACCACTGGTGTGCCAAACGGGATAAACCCTGTGTAGACACAGAGTCAGTGTCATCACTGTTTGATTTGAGGTTAATCTGCTGTCAGGTTCCTATTATCATGTTTCTAATCTCTAAATCCTTCTACTTTTATTCTTCTGTGCAGATTTCTACGCTCACATTAGTCTGACGTCACCTCTGTGTAACTGTGTAACTGTATAACATGCTCATCCCTCTGTTTCTCCCCCCTCATTCATTCGCTTTATCTCTTTCTCAGACGCTTCAGTCGTCTGATGAGGAAGGTGAGACTTCGAGGAGGCAAAACACAAGTATTTTGGTTCTGTCTCAGAGGCTGCGAGAACTTCTCCGTCACCGTGGGAGAGAGATTTTAATCAGCGCCCAGCTGAGAGTGACCTTTTCCAGGCCTGAGACAACCTGAAGAGCCCTGTAGAGCTGTGACAGTTCCCAGGGTGAACGACGCCTCCAATGTTGGACCACATAACAAGGCCCCGGATCCCAACCCCCACAGACACAAACCGGGCCACTGTACCTGACATCCGAAAGGGCATGAGGATCTTCTCCCCCGTATCAGGGTGGATGATGGCCTGTGATGAGAGGAGCAATGATCTGAATCGGTTGATGATGATCGTTAAGTTCAACAGAGTTTTGCTGTGGAGCTAAAAACTGAAGTAAAGTTTAACATGTTATTAGAAACTAATTTCATCATCTATGTGAAGTGAAACTACTGAAGACAAAGCAGCAGAAGATTGTTCCGTTGCTCCGTTTGGAAATCCTGATATTTTATTCAGAAGTGGTGCTTTTATTTTGGCGTCATGTGTTTACCAAATCCTGAAGGGAACATGAATGTTTCCATAAAAAAAAATCACATGACAGTCCAAACACTGTGGGAATATGTGTTAATACTTCAATCAAACTCACATATGTCAGCGTTATGGTGATGTCTGATCAGCAGGATGTCATCTGCTGCTGACGATCATTATGTCAATCCATCCAATTATAGTTGAGATCATTCAGTCTGCAAACTCATATTTTATGCTTCCATCCATCTATAGTGCAGGTTTAAACCTCTAGTATTACATGTATTTCAGATGTCTATCTGTCTGCACCTGAATCAGCTGTGTAAGCACCGATCAAAGTCTCAGGGCCTGAAGCCTTTAACACTGATGCATTAGAGCTGCCTCAGATTTACATCTTTACTCTTCAGGCTTTTTTTTTTTTATCCTTAACATGTTTTCTGTGTCGATAAGCTTTTTCAAAGTCGTGTCATACGTGTGCACCAGAGGCGAACGACAGAGCGCCGGTCCCTCTCCTCTGCCATGAGATAAGATAAGAGAGATAGAAATCTCTGGCGAGGAACAGAAGGCGTCCGGCTTCTTCCTGATGCTTCTACGGAGAGTCGTAAACTCAAGCATCATGTATGAGGGCACTATCATGTCCTGATGAGGAGACATGGCCCCACACAGCAGATACACGCATCCATCACACTGAGGATCCACTAACATGACATCCACCACTTTAAATACTTCATTCAGATTTCTTAACATTTCTGTGTCCTGCTCATGTTTGATCGATTCTGATCTGACTGATGTGATACTGATGTGTACACGTAGAGTCACACAGGTAGAGGAAACATGCTGTTTTCATTGTGACTGGGTGCTGGTGTGAGTTACGAATAACACTTTCTATCAAAGTGTTACAAATATAAATCTGTTGTCATGGTTGTTTCTATATCACTTAACCTTGTGCCTTCAGTTCAGTGACGATCTCTCCGAGCTGCCACTTCCTGCTAATTGGCACTCGAGTTAAAACCACCCGTGTTTTTTTATTAATAGACCCAGTTACTTCCCCATTAAAGCCTCTTTTTTTCTTCTAATGCCGCGTCTCCAAGTTTCTGTTGACTTTGTTGTAAACTTGTTGTGTAAACAGGTGAATCTTGAGATGAGGCACAAAGACTGGTGTCAGATCTGTTTGCTAATTCTGAATCAGTGTGAGAAAAACTTTATTGATCCCTGCAGGGAAACAGCTTTGTTGCAAATGCTTAATGCTCACTTAGACAAGAGAAAGTAAAAGCTACTATCAATTAGTGATAATGATAAATACACTGCAGGTAAAGAGAAAAAGGTGCAAAATCACATGTGCAAAGAGTGAAATCTAATGTGCAGTGTAGAATAAGAGTATGGACGTAAGTGCAAATATTGAAAACAAAGTGGATTAACAGTCAATTAACAATAATATAGAAAGGTAAAGTGAGGTATAAAGGGACATATCATAACAACCAGGTGTGTGTGTGTGTGTGTGTGTGTGTTACTGACTGAGAACGATCTTACCTGCTTTATTTTCTGAGCCTGCCAAAGCTGTGGAGGAAAAAACGTATTAGTAACAGTCAGTCAATAATTATACTTCATAGGTAAATTCTATAAACATTCATGCATTTATTTTATCCAAAAAAAAAGAAAAAAACGAAGCTGATCACTGATCAATCAACTTCCACCTATCATCTCTGAGTGTTCACCTGAGCATCGGTCACTCCTGGAGGCAGAGTCCCTTGTCTGAAACGCTCCAGCAGCTCCTCGCTCTCCTGGAGTCGCCTCTGAACCGAGGAGTAAAAAAAATATATATAAAAGTTAAAGTCAGGACAGTCTTTTTTTTTTTTTAAGTCATTTTTATTCTCCTCCACTGCTGAACCCACTCGAGTCAATGTGCAGTAATTGTGTGTCACCAAATCTTTCCTGCTGATTTTCAGTTGACAAATGAGTTTGCTAAAAGGTAATGAGCCGCTTTCTGTGGTGTGATCATTGTCTTAATGCTGAGCAAAATACAAGGTCACATCGCCCAATTTGTTCTAATGAGCCCGCCATCTGTGTGTGTGTGTCACTGTGTGTGTGTGTGTGTAGGTTCTTCTTTCTCTGAACTTGTGTGTCACAGTGTTAGGTGTGTGTGTGTGTTCATACGCAAAAATCACATCCAGCCCTGTTCAACTCTCGTCATTAGGGGCAAGTTGAGGCTATGCCTGGCCCAGTAGGGTGCAGGATGTGTGTGTGTGTGTGTGTGTGTGTGTGTGTGTGTGTACACCCTCACCCCCCACCCCCGCAGCTGCCCCACTTGTCCACACCTCATCACATCCCAAGAGCTACTGCCGCTATTACTGTCACCAAAGAGCCTGCTAACAGCTTCATTACCCTGAGCACCAGAGCACTGATGACTCCAGGAGAAAAAATTACCACAACACGGCCGAGACCTGTGGAAACGTTAGGACGGAGCACAACGCTGCAACATTTACAGACCACGGCACGGAAACCAAAAAGGTCACAGATTTCATCCTGGCTGCAGAGAGTCCCACAAGCGTGTTAAAAAAAATCAGTCGTTATTAAAGGATTTTTAAACAGAGAGTCGAGGGCTTGTTGAACACTGACACTCTGACACTCTGTCTGTCTCCATGATGTGTCATGTGACGTTACTATGCAGCCATTTTGGCCCCAGTCTGAACACCTGTCTGTGACCTCAGGAGGTCGCCTCCTTGATCTTTGCAGGTTTAATCTGAACAGTATGGAAGCCCGTTTCCGCTGGTGAAAGAAAATAAATATCCTCAAGATAAGTCATAATGATGAGAAAAAACAAAATGATGAGGTTCATGTGTCATAATTCTGAGATAACAGGTCATAATAATGGCTCTATTATTAGTATTAGTATGTGTTAGTTATTAAAGTCGACCTACAATGATGATGTGTACCTCTGTCACAAAGAGCGTGCTGGGGTTGATCACATCCAGGAAGTGTCTGAACCGACCAAAGAACGTGTTCTAAGAGAAGAAGAAGAAAACATGATTAAAAACATCATCATCATCATCATCATCACTTTACATTATGTGGGCTTTAAGAGTTTTGCATTTTCAGTGTGTAATCGCTGCAGCACACCTGAGTTAAGGTGAAAAAGTTCAGAAAAAACTCCAACTTTCCATCACTGTGCAGGTAAAATCAGTCTCTTCTCTGTTCAAACAAAAGCTCAGCAGCAGCTTCAGACTCTGGGTTGTTTCTCTGAGCAGAGGGAGGCGGACCGATTCCAGCTGTCGCCCAGTAAACAGCCACATTACAGCGTGCCAGCTGTTTTTGACACACCAGGTGGAGCCTCCTCATTAATACCTCAGACAAACTGTTTCTTATCTGGGACCCAAACCCACTCACACACTCACACACTCACACACTCAAACACTCACACACACACACACCGCGTGTGCAATCGGTTTTCTATAATGACACGTCTCGATCATTCACTCATTACTGAGCATAAGGAATAATTTAGATGGAAATCTGGTTTCTAACTCGCTGCTGCGCTTCGTGGTTTCCTGAACATATGGACAGTTGGTAAAAACATGAGAGATGGTGGGTGGGGGTGGGGGTGGGGGCTCTATAACTCTGTTGAATTATATTATTCACCACTGCACACATCCCCACTTGACCAGTTTGAACTGACACTGATGAGCAGTGGGAACCAGTGCCCCCCCCCCCCCCCCCCCCCCCCCCGGCACAACCTGTATGTCCACATTTAAAAATGATATTGATCATAGTTGATATAATTGTGCTTTAAATGCTGAAGTGATCATCATGTCCACTGTTTTGGATCTGCTGTTATTAATCCTCTCATTATTGATCCGTCCCTCCTCAATGTGTCATTTGTTTTGAACATGTGTTGCCTGGTTTCCATGTCAACACCATGAGTACATCTGAGCGCTACGACATTATTCATTTGATAATTATAATTATTGGCTGAATGCCACATTTCTAACAGCAAAGAAGTTTTGGGGTTTTCTTTTAAGGAAACAAAAGCAAAATACGCAAACAGTTGTTTCTGTAAAGGAAGTGATTAAACATTTCTTTTGTGTCATTTACTCACTGTTGCTGCTATTAGTTACTTTATGAAGGAGTTTTACGGTGATTTACTGTCTTCGTGAAGCTGGAGGATACAAGGGACATTTTACAAGAGGAGTCGTCAATATCAAAATCAAAGCAGCAGATGTGTCACTGAGCTGCGTTCAAGGTTCCCAGTGTGAGACCTCCTTCACCTCTGAACTTTCATACTAGCTCCAGTCTGACCAGGATGTTTCTGTGCTGATACAGTTGTAGTTCCCAGATTATTGTGAGTTCTGGTTTAAAATCATTTTAAGAAAGATTGGGACTTCATTGCATGCTGCGTTTAAGGCTCCAAGTAGTTTATAAACTTTCCCATCGTGCAGAAGCAGAGAACAAAATAATTAACACTGGCACCAGTGGAAGCTGGTTTAACTCTCTGGAGTAATTAGGGATCAATCATCAGTTACCCTGGTTTCAAGTTGTTTGACTAGAGTCCACGTTGCGTTCAAGGCTCCACATAGTGTGTAAAGTGTGGCATCATGCACACACTGAGCAACAAGCTCACAACAGTGACACTTGTAAATATACAGAGTTGTAACTGGGCCAAAGACACAAGTGACAGTTGATCTAAGATCATTTCAAAGCGAGATGACTGTGTGGATTTAACCTCGCGTTGTGTTCAAAGTCCCCGGTGATTGAACACAGGCCTGCACCATGCCACAACTAAACAGCAGCTTAAACACAGTAAACATCCTAAATATCCACGGAGTAATAACATGAGTTTAACACCGAGGCACTGACACTGATGGAAGTTGGTTTAAATCCATTTAAAGAGAGACAGACGGCTGTTTCTGAGCAGATTCAACACCAGACGCTCAGTTCCTGCCGCAAACCTCAGTCGAGATTAAAAAACAAACTAAAGTACCTGGTCGAAACGAGACTGGCCCAACTGGAAGGTCGGATAGTCGGACATGCTGCTGCTGCACACACACTTCTGCGTGCGTGTGTGTGTGTGTGTGTGTGTGTGTGTCTTCTGATCTGTGTTTTATCAGAAACTTTTCACCAACACTTCATGGAGCTGCAGCTGCAGGGCTGGCGGTCAATATTCAGCTGTTCACGCGCCGCGGTGCATTAAGGGTAATGTAGTTTCCCGAAGCTGACGCCTTCAGGGCAGCGTATGGGATCACGGACTACACCTCCCAGAAGACCCTGCTTTGTTGTCACTGTTTTAAAGGGGATGTTAACTGCTACAGTGCAAATACATCGAGTGAGAGTCCATCAGCAGAGAAATGATGTCTGTGTGTTGTAATGTTGTTGAAGCTAAGAGGGAGGGGGTCGTGTTTAAAGAGGAAAACACGGCCCCCTAGTGGCGCCTCTGAATTCAGGTCTGCAACAGTGAAGCTGTGCAGGAAGACACACACTACACACACACTCACTACACAGTCTTACATGTGATTTCCAGTCATTTGTGGAAAAGAAATCATCAGTAATGAGAGGATGTTTTTCTGGTCATGTGAGCTGCACATTTACACCCCAACCATGAATAAATGTCAAATATCATAATGATTTAGTAGCTACAACACATCAGTCACAACACGGACTGAACTTCTGCTGGTTCTCCTCACTGAACAGGTGTCACTGCAGCATTTATCAATAATTCAACAAATAGCTTTGACTGATTATTGATTATTAAAAAATATGTATATCAGTAATAGACCTGAAGCTTCCAGTCCACTGGGTTTTACATTTTATTATATATTTTCAAATCCTAGAAAAATCTCTAAGATGTAAAAATAACTTTAAAGACGTAAAATCCAAAGAATGGATGAGAAAAATCTGTCAAACCAGAAACTCAAACTATTTTACTCACATGACGAGCTGAATGTTCTGTACGACCCTAAACACACACATGATGTGTAAGAAAACACACGCACACGCACACACACACGCCCCAAAGAAGGATTTACCACCAAACATACAGTGAGCAAGAAACACAAAATATTCTTTATTAAATATACAAAATTTGTGAAACAGAATTGCATCACGAATTGTAAACTTTCCAATCTTACATACTACCTTAAGCACACTCCACCGGCTACACAATCAAGGACAAAAAAAAATACAATCAAAGTTCAACTTAAATAAAAACGTTTTTAAAATGGAAGACATGGAAGGAGGACGTTTATTCTTGCGCTTCATAAGTGCTGAGTCACATTTATTATGTCTCTACAGTCATCTATGCACTTGATATTGCGATCGCACAGCAGAACTGAGATGACAAGACGGTTTTTGTTCGGATGGTTTCTGTATGCTTCAAGCTCACGGGCTAGTCGGAGTCGTGGTGGTGGTGATGATGATGGTGGTGGTGGTGGTGTCGAAGTAGGCCAAGTGCTTAAATCACAGAGCGATTAGAAAGTGCAGTACGGTGTAAAGTAGGTCTAACTATACCGATATCGGACGGACAGGTACAGTAGAGTTATGTTCTGATGATTAAGTAGTGCAAGAACATCCACAAATGCTGTTAACAGTGGCGTCATATCAGAATACGTTATGGTTTATCAATCTGCTCCATAGATTAAGTTTCAAGGCTTTTTTTTTGTTTTGTTTTGTTTTTTTGGCATTTCACAGGAAATCACTGTTAACTGCTCATTTTCTACTGGTATGCATACAATTTATTTATTTCTGTGCAGTGATCTAAAAAAAAAAAAATATCATAACAAAGCATCAGAGGAAAGTAAATAAAAACTCTCAGTGAACAGATGGCTTTTCCTTCTTCAAAACCTGCCCCGGGCCCACGACGAGAAAATGAAGTGCTAGGTTTTTTTCTTTCTTTTTTTTTTTTTTTTAAATGAACATCAAAAACAAAAACAAAAAAATAAGGCAGCATTTGGCATTTCAGTACGGCATATATGCTGTAAAAATGCGGTAAATATCCCTTTATTAACACCTGAAAGCAGTAGCGCTATGCGTGCTTGAGCAGATGTGACACACACAGACAGTGAGGGGGTGCGAGTCAAGTACCAGCATGTCGCAGGCATTTTTCTCAGCGCGGTGGAAGTCGTGTCGATAACGCGCACACACATGGGAAGGCAAGAAGCATGAGATCAGAGAAGCTGTGATGGCTCATCTTGATACTGTTCGGATACTGAGTGATACTGTCTTCACCTGATAACACCGTGACCCCATACAACAATCAGTTAGCTTATGTGGCTGAGCATTATGGGTAATTTCAAGACATGCCCATAGAACACAAAGAAGGAAAAGAAGTGGCGGGGGGGGGGGGCAAAAGATAAAAAGGAAAGAACAAGCAAAAGATAAAACAGCACTTGTCGTGCGTTTTGGGGAAAAAGAAGATTAAACCATTCACTCGCTGGCTAAGAACACTTTTGAACATTCATGAGCTACAATCAGTCCCCAGTTATGTGCACGTGACGCGGCTGAGCTCTCACACTGCTCGTCTGGGTTGTGTTTTTTCAAAAAAACTAGCCAGAGCATCCGACATGAATCAGGGAACATGTGTCGAGTGTCAATCCAGAACAACGTAGACACCAATCAATCAGTCGCTCAGAGGTGGAAATCATTACAGACGTACATCATGAGAAAAACATGTTACAGTTTGTTTACTTTGGACCTGAAATGATTGGTCGATTGATTGATCATTGGAGAAATATTACAATGACAAACTCCCTTCAAATCTGAAGAGGTTTTGTTGATCTATATGTTTGTATATCAGCAGCTCTGGGTTTTTTAACCTTCAGACTAAATGATTAAGCAATCAATCGATATCAGCTCTGATTTCCTTCCTTCTCTGCAGCCGTCGGTTTGAGTTCACCTCAGTTAAGCATGAAAAAAATCACCTGCAGCAACATGAGACTTGCTGCACTGCAAATATTGTTGCCTTAATATTGTCAGTGGTGTGTTACTGCTGCTGAAACTGAACCCTGGACGCTGCATGAATCCTAAAGCCTAAATGCAGCCAGATTTACAAATTAGTCAGATAACAGATTTATAATCTATCGTTTCACCTGTTTTCATGCAAAAGCACCAAATGTTTGATGGTTTAAGGATCTGAAATGTGAGGATCTACTGTTTTCTTCACGTTCTTAGAAACATGTGTCACTACTTCAGAGCAAACGATTAATCAGTCGCTCCAAAAAACAACAGCCGGTTCAGACAGGTCCTGCTCTCGACTGCAGCGTCAAGACAAAACCAACAAAGCTGACAAATGATAGATTTAAGTCTTCAAGTCTCTGCAACATGATTTTCATGCTGTACTCAAATAAACTGAAAACAACGGTTGCTGTGAGGGAGGAGAAGGGAAATCAATCTAAAAGCTGTCAGTTTGTTCTGGTCACAGTGTCTGGATGTATATATACGTTGTTCTGGATTGAAGCGCGACAGTTTCTCTCTTCTCTGTTAATCATGTGATCTAGAGGTGACATGTGAGGTGAAAAGGAGGAATCAGTGTTTCTACAATCAGGATCCCAGAATGGAAGAACCTAGGCTGTAAACCCTGTGTGAGCTTCAAACCAACTGGCTGTGTGAACCTGAAATCAACCTGAGGACCCTCTACATTCAGAACCAGACCTTCTGACGCGAACGTGTTTCAGTACAGTAAAGCATGCCGACTGGAAAACGTCGCCTCGACATCTCTCAGTGCCTAAATATTGGTATCAAAAAGGACAGCATAGCAGTGAAAAGACTAAGGAGCTGTTGTGGAGGTTAGAGTGAACAGATGAGGACCGGACTGCAAACCCCCCTCCCCCTCCCCCTGCACTGCCACGCCTCCGTCACTTGAACTTGGAGCGCACTTGCAGCAGCGTGGGCTTCTGCTCCATGATGCGCACCAGCAGCGTGTCAATGTAGTCCTCCAGATCTCTGACCTGCGGCTTCAGCTTCCTCAGCTCCACCTCGCGCTTTGCCAGCAACACTTTCTGCCGCTCAAACTCCGCCTTCTGCCGCTCCAGCTCCGCCTCCCGCTGCACCAGCAGGGCGACCAGTTCGCTGTGGTTCAGGTGGTAGTACGAGCCCGCTCCCTCTGTCAGAGACTGGAGGCAGAGAGAGAGGGAGAGAAAGATGGACGATGTTTCGTCCTGATTACATACAGTACCAGTACGTGCATACACTGTATATAGTATATATTTACATCATCTACAAGTGAATCCTAAGCACAACGTCACTTCAAAGCTCCTCTCTCTCTATCTTTTTACATATGTCAGTGTTTCATTGTCATCGCTTTGTTGGTGTGAGTCCTAAACCAACTGCCCCTGGAAGTAATAAAATTTAATTTCACTGTATTGTAAGTGAGACAGAAAAAAAAACATACAATATACATCTAGATAAGAAAATGTATATGTAGATATGTATGTATTATTGTGCTCATTCACCAAACCAGAGATTAAAACAGCTGGGGATTTATACCAGTTCAGACTGTATCTGTTATGAAATAGATTCATTCTTAATCAATATTTCAATGTTGTTACATTGGATTTAATTAAATTAATTCAAAGTATTTTCTATAATCACAGAGTAAACATTAGTGCTTAAATTAATGCCCATCAGACACTAAATTTTAATGTCCACATTACATATAATATAAATTGGATGGATTTTTGCAACATAAACAATAATGTACTTCATTTATCTTTCGTTCCTTATGGCAACAACAGCCGTGGCCATTATTCAACTTTAATTATACATCAAAGCACAGTTATTAAAGTGTAAGTTCTGAGAGCGAGAGCGTTTTAATAAGTGTTTTTTTATAAAGATAGAGCTGATTTTTCCCCATGTTAATGATTCACAGTAATAATTGCCTATAACGATCAATAGATTTTGTTTTCTTCTTCACTGACTGCTGCCGTCATTAGCTTTAGATCCCTCTGTTTCAATAGGTACAAACTGACACATAATTTTACTAAAATATTATCATTTCCTGTTTTATACTCGTGCTGCATCAGCTGAAAAGACTTTAACATTAATCTGTTACGTAAACTCATATAAATCTAACCTGAAATGCAACTGAATTCAAAACACTGTACACTGGTATACTGTCATTGATGTAACAGTATACTGCACCTTCTTCCTCTCGGTCTCCTGCTCGCTGAGCTGGCTGCTCCTCCCCGGGTGGATGGTGGACTTGAGCTTCTCCAGGCCGGTGGCCAGCACTGACCGGCCCTCAGTCCGCTTCTCGTCAGCCAGTATGGCAGTGGTCAGGGGCTTCACTGGGTGGGGGCTGCAACGGACAACCACAAGACATACGCATAGTCACTTTCTCCACTTGATTCAGTGTAAACACATCTGTGACTGTTAGAGAGTCACACAGACGACTTTCCAGTGATGTTAACAGAGTCGGTCTGGTCGCCGCGCTGGAGGTCAACAGCTCTGGGACATTTTTTTTTAACGCGTGTGACATGAATGAGCAAAATTAAACACATGTAAAGGAACAGAATTTAGAAAATAAAGTAGAAGAAGACACAGCTGGTGAAATATTGACACCTTACATGGGCTTAAAACATGCCATTGCCTTGAAGTTTAATTAAATCAATTTGCTTTCTGGTCATTTAAGAGATCGTCTCTCTGTTCACATCACATTCTCAAAAGGCAACAGAAGAAGAAGACAGGAAGGACAGTTTCCTGTGTCAATGACCTACATTTACAAAGAAATCTATCATATCAACACTCACTCACTTATTTACCGACTGTGGTGACTGCACACACGCACCAGCACAAATCTTCACCGTACGTGTCTTTCTTTAGCCTCGAAGTTACAGGTTTACCCTGTATTTTAGCGCGTGGACCTCCAGGGTGACGACTCGGCTCAGAGACTAAAGACCAACCGTTTAAAAAAATCAGTCATTTTAGTGATTGAGGGTAAAAAAGGAGATTAGACAGGTGTAAGACTCCTCATTAAAGACAATACTGGTGAAAATTGAAATTAAATGAGCTCAAAACTGAAAGACTTAATTGCATGCGTCGGTGCAAACAAACGTGTAGAACTGTGTTAAATGTGTTATTACCCCGAGGTGAGGAGGAAATGCTATCAGTGACACAACAACACCTTGCTCGCCTCGTACGGAGCCTGGTTCCTGGTTGAGATTTTGGCAAATGAGTGTGGCTGTGTGAGAACACTGGCATGGCCCTGTGGGGACGGGGGAGGGTATGTGTGTGTGTGCGCGTGTTGGGAGGGAGGGGTCGTGTGGTAAGAATCAGGGAAAAATAATAACTGCTAATTGGCCTGAGGCTCTGTTTCCCCTCCTGTTACCAGAGCCAGGACACACACAAGACACCTGCAGAGGAGTCCTGTTAACACCAGTGTGTGTGTGTGTGCATGTGTGTTTGTGTGTGTGTGTGCCACAACAGAGTGATGAAAAGGAGAAGGTCACACCACAAATGGAGAAATCCCTTGAGAGTTGGTGGCACAGAAGAAAAGCGGGCGGAAGCAGAGCAGCAGAGGGAGATCAAAGGACAGAAATTTCTGGAAGCTGGATGAAGTGCTTCCCCCTCCACCTTTTCACCGAGCAACCTCACCTGTTCTGCTGATTGGCCGCCTGCTGCTGCTGCTGCTGCTGCTGCTGCTGCTGCTGCTGCTGCTGCTGCACCTTCTCAGGCTTTGGCGTAGCGGCTGGTGCCGTGATGGGTGGTGACCCCGAAGAAGCGTTGGCAAGAGTAGGAGAGAAAGAGAGCGCTACAGGAGAGCTACTACCTTCAGGAGTTAGAGGAGGAGCAAAGGAGGAGAGATAGGAGAGATCAGGGCCAGGTGGAGCTAAGGAGGAGTCCCGTATTGCACCGGGATCACTCCCAAAGGAGGGCAGGAGGAGTTCGTCAAAGACAGATGTCAGCGTGCCTTCAGAGTGTGAGCGGTGTAGCGTAGCAGACTTGGTCTGAGGGCGCATTGAGAACTCGTCATCGAAGACGACTTGCTGGCTTTCAACACCTCCTGCACTGAGCTGCTCTGGATTGCAGCTCTTGTGAGGACCTTGTGGTGCTGCAGGGAGCACTTGTAAACCAAAATCATCCCCTATCATGAAATTAGTCTCGAGAGTTGATGCCTTGTCATCGACTCCACAGGGGGATTCCTCAGATCTGTCTGTTTGGTTGAGCTTTCCATCAGCTGTTTTGCAAGTGCTGGTGCAATCTATTAGGCCTGAAGTGGTGTCAGCGCCTGCAATCATCTGAATCTCGCTCAGCTCGCCACAGAGCGTCGAGTTTGCAGAGTGCAGCGTCTCGTTGGGCTCGGAGACACTGGAGCACTTGGAGGACGGGTGAGACTCACAGGTTTGGTAATCCTGTGAATCGATGCTGACGTAGAGGCTTTGGAGGAAGCTGCTGGAGCTCTGGTCCGACGCGTGAGCATGCAGCAAGGTGCTGTCAAAGTCTTGTCCGGGGCTGGTGTTGAGAAAATCACCAAAAGCTCCAAATGGCACTGGAGAACACTTTCTAGCATCTCGCTGTCCTGAACTCGTGTCCCCACAGGGTGAGTCCCACTCACTCTGCTTCACATCAGGGGAGGAGGTAATGATGTGCAACACTGGGAGTGTGGAGGAGAGTTCATCATCTGGAGTTGCAGGAGCCTTCACATCTGTACTGTTGTTCACAGAGATAACAATCAACTCCTCTATAGAGCTGCTGAACTCATCTACACCTTTCTCTCTACTTTCATCATCCGACCGTGATGAGGTGTTGGACTGTAGCTGTAGTTCTGATTGGTTTGGGATCAGACCAGGATGAAGCCCATTAGAAATGTTTAGCATCTGAGCATCGGCGCCTTCAGTTTCTGTCTGTGTTGTCGTGATCATTAGCTGTTGGTTTGTTAGCGCTGGAGACTGTGGTGCCGACGCCCCCTCTGCATCGTTTGAACTGACCCTTTCATCACCATCCTGCTGCTTAATAACAGTCAGCTGGGCTACGTCCAGCGAAGACCGATCATTTGACCCCTCAGTAACGTAATCTTCAAATTCAGAGGGTTTTGACTTTTTATCCTCAACTGGCTCTGAGGATTTCTCAAAGCCCAGGATGCTGCTTTCAAAGTTCTGTGCCTCAGCTTCCTCGGAGGAGGAGGCAGAAAATTTATCTGAAGAGGAAGAAAGACAGGAGAGGAAATCCTCCTCTGCTGAACTGCCGAGACCCGATGAACCAGGATCTGGGGAGCTGCTGCTGGGCTGTGTTGAAGATGTGTGACAGGGGGCCTGGTGCGTTTTAGAGAAGTAATTTGTTAAATCATTTGTGTTAGTTTGATTAGTGTCAGCAGACATGTTTAAAGTCGCGGTGTCAGTCTCGAAGCTCCTGTGCTCTGGGATCGTTTCAAGGAAATGTGCAAATGTGTCAAGATGATGTGTGTTAATGTTGGACACCTGACCGGAGAATTTATGAGCCTCAGATATGACTTTTCTGCAAGGTAGATGATTTGCTGCTTCATTCACGGTTGTGTTCTGATCAGCGTCTGTTATGGGGAGTAGTGTTGCTTTGTTACTGAAGTTTTCCAGTGGATGGTCACTGGCTGTGTTCTGCTGTGTTTTGCAATCTGTGGTCAGATCCTCAGGAGACTGCAGCCTGCCTGCTGCAAAGGCTTCAAAGGAATCGTCCCACTCTGAATCTGGCTCCGGCTTCCCAGAGGACGAGAAAGGGTTGGCCGACTTCTTGCTCGAAGGTTTCTCCCGTTCCGTGGGAAGAGGAGGAAGAGGTCGCTTCTCAACTTTGACCACCTGGTCACTCTTTGCACATGTGCCAGCGATGGAGCCCTCCGTGGTCGGGTAGTCATGGTTAGTGTTACTTGCTTGCGGAAATAGCTGAGCTATGGGGGGACGGGAACTGGAGAGATAGGGCAGAGGAGGCAGAAGAGGTTTGAGGGGCTGTTTGGTCAGCATGTCGTCATAGAAAGGGTTTTGCTGGATGAGAGAGAAGAAAGGGTTGCAGGGGGATATGTGAGGTGGCGTGGTCTGTGAGTGGCAGAAAGGGTTAGTGTGATGCAGTGGAGAAACCAGAGAGAGAGGAGGCACAGGGGGACCCGGGGGGTGGTGACTAGAAGGTAGGGGTGGCGGGTGGGGGTCAGTGCTGGGCTCTAGTTTAGGTGACACCACCAGGCTGTGAAAGGAAGGGCACACGGTCCTCGTGATTAGTGAGGCTTGTTCTCAGTCCCTGTTTTGATGAATCACTGGCAGCCTTAAAGTTCAGGTTACATTTCAGTTTCCTATTAAAACACCTTTAAACCTTCATTAATACATTTTTTCACCACTTGAGGGCAGCACAAAAAAACTACAAGCAGCTACAACACACATCTCCATTATCATTGTCCCAGTTAATTTAGTGAACATAATGCCAGGAAACGTCCAGTTTACACCTCTACCACCCTCACAGCATCCACCATCATGTTTCCTGCAGCCCTTTTCTGAACTCCTGAAGCAAACATCTGGCTCTTCAGCTGCTAAAAGCTCCTTTATGCTCACCAGTGGGTCACTAACTGTCTGTTTGCTGGTGGGATCATGGTGATTTATCTGTTATTTATCTGAAAATAGCCAAGTGGCTGCTTCTCCGTGCAGAAATAAAACCAAGCTGCAGACTGTAAAACAAAAACAATGAGCTGAAAGACACTAAAAGAAACTCTGAACAGCTGATTTGAACTGAAGCCTGAGGTGTTATTTTGCTGTAGTTTTCCAACATCATGTGGTAATGCAATTGATTGTTAGTATAATAATGTTAAGCTTTAAAGCTGCTACGTGTACAATTTGAAATTCTAGACAAACCCCCTCTAGTGGTAGCTGCTAAAACGATACAGTCGTAAACAGAAGCACATGGTAAAACACTGTGTAAACTGGTCGAAACCAACATTTAAACCACCTGGATTCTGCATTTTCTTCTACAAACTAAAACGTACTGAAACCTAGTGAAAATGGCTTTAACTGTTTCTGCAACTGTGCAAACATGGACGATTAAACCTGTACTTATCAATCACACATGTTTTCATATCATCCCAAACTGAAAACCCTGTGCATCTAAACCATCCATTTCTGTGCCCCACCTGTGTTTTCATTGGCCCATGATGTAGTATTTCCTAAGAAAGGTTGATGCAGCTGGGTGTAGTGATTATTTAGCACTGCCTGTGCCAACTTGGCACTTCTCCCCCTCCCAAGGATCTAAAAGCATGTGGGTGTGTAGGCTATGAAAACGTATAGAGCTTACAGAGCTGGCAGAAAGGTATTGAGTGTACTATGGTTCAGAGTAGCTGACCTCGCTTCAGTCAGAAGCTGCTTATCAGTCCGATATTTTGTTTACGCTCAGTGCACCAAGTTATCATGACACTGGGATTGTTTGGGGTTTTTTTGGTCTTGGTTAAATAAACTGATAAATAAAAATTAAGTGTGTTTTAAGTGTGTTTAGAGACCTGAATTAATGAGGTATTTTACATGAGACTCTGTTACAAAGTGTAGCAGCAATGCACTGACACCAGGGAGCAGAACAAGAGAAAGTACAGAACAGCAGGTGACGACTCCCAAATACATTACCCACTTAACAATGTGCCTGTGTGAGAAGTGGTAATAAAATGAAACTGGCTTTTGTTCTCTCCCGTGTCCCTGCTCACACACACAGACGACAAAGAAAACCCCACACCGACACAGATACACACACATATACATATACACACACAAAACCTGTAAAAGAACAAGGGTTGTTCCAGCGCACGTCATCATTTCTCCAGTGGAACTGACACTATTACCGAACCATGTTAAAACGTGCACAAAGCTTCAGCTTGATGGAGCTAAACTGAAGAGAGCAGCTCCCCCTCCTCCATCTGCATTGCAGATACCTGCTGTAACCAGAGCCTGAGACCAGGAGGGATGTGTACTGAGCTGGAAGCAGCATCGAGCAGCAGCCATGCTGGCACACAGGAAGTGGAAGGTAAACAGCTACTCTCCTCCGACCCTTCAACACAATGCTGCTTCTCTGAAAATACATTTTTAAAATGAACCCACAGGTAACTGGGTACACTTTTAATATTGAGCCCAAATGGAGCATCAACAGGATTATTTTCCTCCAAACACTGAGGTGTCATGTATCACAGTAACAGTGTGCTTTAAAGAGAGGCTGAGGTGTGATCCAACTCTGAGCAGGTTCATGAACACGTTGGATTCCATCCATATTCATACTGAAATGATAATTAATCACCTGTTTGATGATGCAACAAATGAACCTGTCTGTGTGTGATGAGTCGCCTCAGCGATCACAGTGTGTGCGTCTCACCTGGGTTTGCTGTGCGATTCCTTCGATCCGAACCATCCCCTGTGTTTCTCCTCAGTGGCAGCGTGGGCCTCCTCAGACCCATCCTTGGCCTGACTGACTCTCCCGTGGGAGAACAAGTTCCTCCTCTGCTTCTTCCCGTGGTTTTCTAACTCCGCCGTGGAGGCAGCTTTGGGCAGAACAACCAGTCCCAAGCGCCCCCCCTTCTCCTCTTCATCCTGCATGGGGGCGCTTTGCTCCAAAGCTGCCGCTATGGCAGCCTTCTCCTCCTTGTCGGGTTTGTCAAAAGACCAGCGGCGCCCGTCTCCCACAGGACCTCTGGGGAGGTTCGGGGAAGCCCGCGGGCTGAGGTTCTGTAGAGACATGGAGAGAGGCAAAGACTTCTGCAGCAGTCCCAGGCCTAAAGAATCCGCAGGTTTTCCTGAGCCTGGGTCCAGGGGCTGGACGTGATAAGCATGGCTTCCGTTAACGCACACCGTGGGCTGAGGCACTGCTATGGTGATCTCACCGGCCTCATCACCAAACTCACATTTGAGAGAGGACGACTTGGGCGACGTGTTTGCCGTGTGCTCTGCAATATAAAGAGAAGAAGAAGAAGAAAAGAAACAGAGAGACAGAGGGGAAATGATGCAGGTAATCAATGACTCCACTGAATTCAATTTGCAGGCAGCAGCTTTAATCAGGTGATAAAACCTCGTCATGGCTTCGACTGGCAATTGTGTCCACAGCAGGACGGGCTATCTCCACCCGGCCGACACAGGAGCAGAGTGATTGGAAATGGATTAATTTACTTCTGTGTGATTAATGAATCAGTTCTGGTATAATGGGAACTGTTGCTCTGCGCCTCATAGTACAACCCCCCGCCTCACCCCACCCCACCCTGCTCTCCATTCAGGTGATTCAACACCTCACACCCCCATCACCAAACATGGCAGCTCATTATGTGGGATTTTCACTTGCATTTCATTTACTCTTTGCAGAACAAATATGAACTTATGACAAATGTCTCCTGAGTTTATGTTTAAAGCCTCGGTGTGTTTGCTGGTCGTAGCGACACTGTGGTCTTACAGCTTGGTCACATGGACAACCATGACCTTCCCCTATAGTGATATGTTATATTTACACATGTATTCAACGTTAGATGGTGAAAAGTTTAACAAATAAATCAAATAAAACATGATGTGAGTAAAATATGTGACACAGTACACAGCATTTACAGTTTATGAAAGCACAACCAGGAGGTACTTTGACAGTTAATTAATCAATGAGGTCATTATTTGTAAGAAAAATGCCAAAGATTTGCTTCTTCATTGTGACTGTGACGTTTTTATTTGCCGTCTATGATGCTAAACTAAATTTTCACAATTAAACACATATTTATTTTACTACGTCCTGACAATTTATGACCCAAACTTTTAGAATCTCACTGTAGAAAATAACAAATCAATAAGATAACGTAATTAATCAATAGCTGCAGCCCTTTTTAACCCATTTGTAATAATATGGTGTATAGTATAATAGTGGTCAGGGTCCACCTGTCCTCTTAGTCTCTGAGCTGCGTTTGTCGTCTTTGCACCTTCCACCTGAAACTCACTCCACAAACACTTCAAAAATTAATTTGTTTGCAACTCGTGGTCAATTTTAAATCCATAATCTCAAATCTTTTCACTTGTGTTTGTCCCGGCTTTAATTGATTTTGTTGTTCTGTTGCTTATTTTTTTGTTTGGATTGATTGTTCTAGTTTTATCTTGTGTTTTTATTATTTTCTATCAGCTCAATGTTTTTCTAAGGGATTTTCAACTTTAGATAAAGTTAAATAATCAAAGCTGTTTTACCTCTGCAGGCTTTGACGAGTCTCTGAATGCTTTATGAGTATTAAAATGATCACAGTCACCAGATCTGAACTCGACTGATCAACTAAAGAATATTTCAGAGCACCATGTTGGACAGCACTCTCCACCACCGTCAGGGAGCAGTGGAGCTGCTCTGGCTGCATGAAGAGGCCCAGAACTTACTAAACCATACCAACCTTTGCACTTGCAGCCCTGTGTTACTTCTTTGACACTTCTGCTGAAGATGATAAAGGATGGATGTCTGTGAAACTAACATGTGCGGTGAGTGTAATAGTTGAATATTCTCCAGGAAGCTGGGAAGCAGCTTGTTCTCACCTGGGCTGTTGTCTACTGTCAGGTTGCTGCTGTTACTGGGCGAGTTGGAGAGGTCAGACACCACCACACTGATGCCAGCTGTGGGACTGAGGCTCCCGCCCCGCGACGAAGACTCGCTGCTCTCCGAGCCCAGTGACGTGCTGGAGCGAGTGTCTGACGACTTCCTCAGCTTCCCTCTCAGGAAGAAGGTCCTCATCTTGCTCCGCCGGGCCTCGCCCCCCTCGTCGTCTTCGTAGTCCTCCTCCCCGCCCCCGTCACTCGGCAGCCGCTGCCGCATCCGATACAAAGAGCCGTATCCTCCGGGGAGGACGGCCGACGAGGAGTCCTCGTCACTGGCTCTCCTCTTCCCCCTCATGCGCTCCTTCAGCTTGGTGAAGGTGGAGGTGCCCTTGTCCTTCATGACGAGGTCGAACATGCTGGCGGTCAGGTTGTCCCGGGTGAACTGGATGGTGACTTGGATGTCTCCTCGCTCCTTCTCCTTCTTGCCTGTCTTGGAGTTGAGTCTGTACCACCTGCAAAAGAAAACAACACATTCACATGAGCTGAGAAGAAAGATAACTCTGATTATTAATTCACAGTCGAAGCCATTTATGGTGCAGAAATGTAGATAATTTCTACTTCCAGCTTCTTTAATAAGCAGATTTGCTTCTTTTAAGTAAAAGTTTTGCATAATTTTGAACTAAATTATAAATTAAAAGCCTAAAATTCAGCTATCGAGCCACTAACAGCTGCAGGAAACTAAAAGATTACCATGTACAAAGACGATCTGCAGCTGAAACCCATTCAGATTTAGGTTCAGGATACATTTTGGCCGAGGATCATGGGTATTGTAGTGTTTAGACATGTTCCATTGATTTCTCAGAAACAAAGCTTAAATAATTAAAAAAAGCTGATTAAGGATTATTATGTTATCTGGGAGATTTGTTTATCAGTGAAGAGGCAGCAGCACAGTGACACACTGAAGGACAGAGCCATAACAAGCCAACAGAGGGTGAAGAGTGTGATTTTGAAAACATGGCTGCCGCTCTGCTGAGTTTTTATTATCATTATTATCATTATTAAACTGCAACACACACATTTACCCTCATGATTTTTTAATTAAAAAAAAAAAACCTATTGTAAGACTGATTTCATGAGCGCTTCACTTGAGTCAGCAGTTACTTCAGTTTGGAGTGGGGTCACGAAGTAATGTGAAAGACTGTATTGTCATCATGAATGGGGTTCAACTGTGTGTGTGTGTGTGTGTGTGTGTGTGTGTGTGTGTGTGTCCTACTAAAAACACAAAGCTGTGTGTGGCCGGACATCCCACAATACCTTGAGGAGGCCTTTTGTTTTTGGTGCAGTAAAACAATGCTCATGTCTGCTTTAAGAGTGTGTGTCCTACATTGATGTGACAGTCTGACTGGGAGCAGATCACACACCGGCTGCACAGTAAAGGCCGTTTACTGGACGGGCACCGAGCTGCAGTTCTTAGAAACGCTGTTTACCCGTGGGTGGATCAGCGCCAACAGCTTCACCTCACCCTGACTCATGGGAAAGTCTCATCTGCTCTGTTGTGACTGGTGTTGAGAAACAAACACACACACACACACACACACACACACGATATATGAGTGAGAAAAATCCCCCTGTTAACATGTGTTTCTGACACTTGGTGCTGCCAACGGGAAGTTCTCTGCGCAGGGAGGATGACAGACAAATAGGCCCGAAACCAAGACCTGCTTTTATTTTCTGGCTTCCTGTGCTGCTGGGCTATTTTCACCTCACACCTCGACCACACTGCCTCTTTGTTCGTGTATAATATAATCAACTGTGAGGCTGAGAGACATCAATTCTTCAATAGTTTTCTGACTGTTTTACACAGTTCCACATGACACCCAGGCTCCAAAGTGAAAGGATTGTTGACTTGACATGGAGCAGATTCACCTCAATATTACATAATACTATGAAGAGTGAAATACAACCACTGTACAGTAAATGATCTAAAATACAAAGAAATGACAAAAAAAAGCCAGAAGTTGTGACTAAACTGAGTCATATACAGATGCAGAAGCGAACACACATCATAAATGTCGCTGATATCATTGACAAGTTCAAGCACAATTACATGCAAATATTTTAATCGCAGCTTGTGGTCGTGAAACTCTGATAAGAGATATGTAAATGTAGAAGATGCAGAAATTATTGCACAAATATAAAACAGGATGTCAGAGGGTTTGACTGGAAACCGTAACAAAGTCCTGTTCAGTGGAGTCGAGTGTCATGTCGCTCAACATCAACTGTGCTACTGGAGAAAAGTTACAAGAAACAGAGGTTTAAACATAAAAGAGGAGACATGAAAGCTCCGACATGAAAGAACGACTGAGAGCAAACCTACTGAAGTGAGAAAGGAACCTCGCACATTAACTGCTTCTATCTTAGACACCAGAGCTTTTCATTCCTCCCCTCCCCACCGCAAGATCCCCTTCTTCTCTTAGTGTAAACCCACACTATGACTGAGCAGAAACACAGGTGACAGCCCAGACTCTGTTCATTAACAGCTGCCTGCAGCTGCTCTCTCTATTTGTTCCAACCGTTTCTCTGATCGGCTTCGTACTGAAATATGACAAGTTTCCGTTTGTCCCCCACAGTTTTCACACAGTGTTTGGACACTCACAGGAAACAAGAAACACTAGAAAGTACCTAAAACTGAAAACTGAAAAATCAATCATTTCAGTAACTACTGCTAACAGCTACTACGTTTTGCATTTTTGCACCTGAGCTTGCTACTGTCTGGGTGTTACCACACTCACAGCCATATATTAGTTTATATTCACACTCACATTCACACACAGTAAAAATAAAAATATGACCCAGCCACACTGTTGATCTGTTTATATGGCCTAGCTCGAAAAAGCTAAAGTTGAATATAAGACGCTGTTGTAATGATGCTAATGGCCTCCTGCACTGCACTACATGAACAACAGCCTCATACTGTGAAGCTGAGTCAAATAATCACTTGGTCATAAACACTGGACAAACTGAAGTTTTGAGAGATAAAGTTTTTTATATATTTTTAAAGGCGTGTTGTTTGTGAGTTGTTTTAAATGTATCCTGGATTCTTGAGAGCTTCATGTGTAAACTGAGAAAATAATAAGTCAGAAAAGAAAAAGACCAAACTTTGGATCCAACGTCTGTTTGGTGACGTGGGAATAGAGACGAGTAGCAAAAATAGTAGCGTAACTGTGGTCATATAATTCATATAATTCATCACACAGGCTGTTATGTAATCATCATAATCACCATCGTCATCATCATCATCCTCATCCTCCAACCAACCTCAAGTCCAGCCCTGAAAACACGACAAGAACGCCAGAGAAAACCATCAACAAACAGCCTCCTTCAGTTACAACTGTGAGACTCAGGAACAAGAAGCAGGTGGAGCTGAAGCTGTTTAGAGCTGCACGAAAACAACACACCAACACAACGACAGTGTCAA
This sequence comes from Caranx ignobilis, assembly GCA_021432705.1. Taxonomy (NCBI): domain Eukaryota; kingdom Metazoa; phylum Chordata; class Actinopteri; order Carangiformes; family Carangidae; genus Caranx; species Caranx ignobilis. The sequence continues at coordinate 502,438 of JAFHLA010000217.1, read as the reverse complement.
TGCGCCACATGAGCTCGTGTGGGGAGCCTAAGTAGCTTTCATTAATAAAATCCAGATACCATTCACACAACAGGAGGAGGAGGGAGGAGTGACACAGGTGCAACATGTGGGACATAATCCAGGTAATCCTGCTGAGTTATTTACATATCATCCAATCAGATCCTGTTAGCAGATTAGAAATGAACCTGTCGTTCTCTTCTTCTCATTGTGTAAAGCAGCACAGATTTTTTTTTCCTTTAGGTTCCTCCTCTGACTAAAACTGGACACCGGTGCTGCTGTAGGCGAGGACTCGAGTTTCACATCGATGCTCCAACAATAGTATCCGTCCTCCTCCTGACACGGCGGCCAACACCCTGCAGCCAAGGTGGGGCTCACATTCCAAACACAGGACCAGGGTTATGGCTCTGTGAGGGTTTTCCTCTGCAGACGTCCAGCTGCTACTACTGCCACCGTCATCATTGATTTCACCATCCACACAGGATGCTCTCCTCACCTCCAGCCTGAAAAACCTGCACTTGTGTATCAGATTTTGGTGTTTTGTCAACTGAATTGTATCAGAGCTGCTCATATAAAACAATAGGAGAGGAAAAAACAACATCTTCTGCTGACTGAAAACATTTCAGGAGCTATTTCCGTGACACGCAGGCCAACTTCTGTTTTTGAAGACGATGCAAAAACAAGTTACAGGCCTATCTGCGCACGTGTGCACCTGAGCTTGTGGGTCGTGTAACGCTTGAATAAGTCTGACAACAAAAAAGTGAACATAACAAACACGAGGGCTAAATACAGAAACTGCAACACTGAAGAAGTCAGCAGCAGCCTACATTTTGAAACCCACGTACTCAGGCAGAGCGAGTACAGTCTGTAACAGAGGAGGACCCAGTTTCCCAAAAGCATCATCCCACACAGACGCCTGTGCACCTCAGCGAGGCCGCTGCCATGACTGTACAGCAGCTTGAGCTATAAACTTCCACCGACAGCGAAGCTTACGAGGATCTCTGAACCACAACAATTCTCACAACCAAAATGTTCTGGCTGCTCTGTTGGAATTTGAGGGAGTCTGTACAAATTTTTTTATTTTCATAAACAATCCCATTCCTGAGCTGCAGAGCATAGCAGCGTATCTGCTTCCTCATCTTGCGAAAACAGGAAATCACAACACTCCACCCCGTCCCAGCGTGACACCAGCTCCTCATCTCAGGCCTGCTCCCTGAACCACGGAGGAGCAGATAGGAATGTTTTCTCCTCTGGGCCTCGGCTTACGGAGGATATACTCCTAGTGCTGAACAAGTATGGATCCCTGGAAACGACCGGTCAGGGCAGGACAGGGCTGCAATTACAAGACAAGTAGGCTATCAACCTATTTTATCCTGCATGTTCTGTGTCTCTGAGGGGCTCTGTGAGTCTGGGTGGTATCAGAGCCCCACACAGGAGACTCAAGTAAAACTGGAGCCAAGGGCACAGGATCTGTGTCAGCTGTGGAACGTAACACTTTACTCAAAAAACACAGTGGTATTTAAGGTTACACTGGTCTGAGACCTGAGACACTTTCTTCTCAGCAGAGGGGTCAGAGGGGTCAGTAAGGTGGGAGACCATCACTGAACACATACAAGGGACTGACACAGCTGTGCTAGCAGCTGTGAGGCACAACTCATTTCGAGCAGGTATCATGGTCACTGTCTTAGTTTTGCATGTTAACATCACAACAGCAAACAACAGCTGAGGCTGATGGGAACTGTTTTCCAGCCAGGGGCCTTGGTAGCATGTTGTTCCCCATATCTTCAACCCAATACAAAAGACCAGAACTTGGTTTTATTCATTTCCAGACATCTTTGATTTCCAAGAACTGAAATAAAACTCAACTTCTATCAAAATATGAACTGAGCCACAATCTAAAACACAGACTGTCTTATTGTTGATCTGACTGGATCTGATCATAATCTGTGTGCAGTTTTAATATGTAATATGTTGATTTAAAACTTAACAACAACTTCAGCTGTGTCAGTTTTATTCGTGCTAGTCATTTCATCCACATCTGAATATAGCCATCTCTGCAGGAAGATGACGTCTCCATACTGCAAACCTGTGGTCAGAAATCAAAGATGTGTGTGGCCATGAGAAATCAAAGACTGGGTGACTCACAAACATTCGCACTTATTTAACTAGTCTGTCTCTATGTGTTTTTTTTTGGTGAGCTGTCTGAGCAGACGCTCCCTGACTGCTCCTCCTGCCAGGGTAACAGGCTGACTGTGCAGAAACCACATTACCTGTAAGGTCCATCTGAAGCCAACTCTAAAAGCTACAGACAACGATGCTCCGCAACGACCCAACAGGAAAACGGCACCATTTCATTTGAGCTACCAAAAGTGGACACTTCCTGTCACATCCCTCTCTGTGAATTAGGCCAACAACTCCTCCAGGAGCATTGTGGGTAAAGCTGGTGCTGTGGCCTGGATTCCTGCCTCCTCAGCAGAACCAGCAGACGGGGCTGCGAGTCCCAGACCACATTCCACATCTGGATGCGATGAGCTCTAACCTCACCGTCATGGTTTCACACAACCCTGCACAGTGTCCAGAGAAAAAAAACACACGTCATCAGGGGAGAGGGGGCAGTTCACAGTGGAGTAGGCCTCACCAAGTTCATCCATTGATTTTAACAGAAGGTGATCAGCAGGTCTGCACCACACCAAAATACTGGATGACAGAGGAACCTGAGCTTCCATGACGAGATCATGAAGCAAATCAATCAGACACCACAAATACCTGATAATAAATATTATGTAATCAATGACATGTTGTTGCAGGGCTGAACATTTAGACTCGTTAAGTGGGTGTTGTTTACCCAAGTATTAGGCAACAGTGAAATGAGTCAGTGAGCAAAATGTAGATCAGCATCCTGAGAACAAGGCTGCAACAAATAATCAACTCTCTATTGGACGTTACTTTTTATTCTCCAACTCCAAGGGCAACTTCTGCAGATTCTGTGAACACTGTGTCCAAATGCTTCTGTCAGCAAAGCAGCAAAACCAGGCCAACGAACGACTGTGAACGCACCGTAGGTCTGTAGAAGATACACCTCCTAAAGAACAACAGTGAACAGTAAAATCAGACCAGAAATATGATCCACTCATCAAATAATACTTCGTTTAATCAGAGGTGAATTAAATTGCCTCAGTGGAAACACCCCCTCGATTCATCCGTTGTTTCCATGCTTTGTGCTCCATGAAACGGACAAATTAATCATGTTGTGTTTAGTATTTGCTCTAGAGTTACACAAGTAAACATAACAAGGCCAATTCTGAGGGGTGGACGGCAGCCCAGGACATGTGATGTGCCCTGGGAGGTTTGTTGCATCACTATCTGAGGAAACAAGTCAACATGACAAGATTAAGAGTTTAAGGTGGTCTCTAAAAATGTGACCGGTCTCCTCTGAAGAGTCCTTGGGTTAAAACCTGATTTGCTCACTTGCTAAATCAATCATTTCTGATAAGTGGCTATCATCCCTTAATGGTTTGCTTAAATTAGCATGCAGGCTAGCTGGATGGAGCTAAGAGAGAAACATCGAGTGCCCAGAGGAGCAGAGACAAAGGCAGTCCAGGCTGCTGTGTCACAGTGACCTAGATTTGGAAACGAGTGTGTGCCTCTTCAGGCCGCTGTGGTTTGCTAACTGGTGAAAAGGTATTTACTTTAAGTCTTCACCTCACTCTGCCTCCACATGTGTGAAACAACAGCAACACCACGCCCTCTACATGACTCAGTATAAATGAGCAAACAGTATAAACACTGACTGAAGTTAACCTGATGAGTTCCCACACATAATGCTTTGTCTCATCGAGGATGACTTGTCAGGTTGTGCCGTTATGTAACAGCATTATAAAATGTCCATTAAGACTACACTCTCTCTCTTGGCTGCAGCCACTGAAAGTCTGTTGGCTGATAGCAGAGGATTTTTCTAGATGTACATCACACACATCCAAAGAGAGAGACACACACACACACACACACACACACCCTCGCAGTCCTTCTGCTTCACTCAGCAGATGGAGGTCTAGTTCTGAGTCCTGCCTCAGTATCACTCAGGCCTTACACAACATCACAGCCGTGGTTTCTATGGACAGACAACATGGCAGGAGACACAAGAAGACAACGGCAACACAACGTTACATCCACCTCATGATATGAAAAATCCTGAGCAGCAGAAAAGAACTACGTTTTTAATTAATCCTCATGGGAAGCAGCTTGATTATGAAGGAAACAGTGTGACAAGGTCAATACTCAGCAAAAAGCATTGGGAAATGAATATGTTGCCCGTATCATGATGGGATGGTTGCTATGCGTGCTAATCTCACAGTGCTTTTGTAGCTTCCTCCTGACAGACCCTTCTGGGGAATTCACCCCACGCCCACCTTACCAGGAATCTGCTCCACTCTGGTTTAACATGCAAATTCATCACGGTCACTGCTTCCTCTGCCATGCCAGCCCCGCAGCAGCAGCTGCTGTGACTTCATCTGATGCAGACATTGATGATCGGACATGTTGGGACATGTTTCAAATCAAGCATAGGTGTGTTTGTTTTGCTGTTCTGATTGCTCATTTGTTTGGCTAAACTGTGCCCTGATGTTTGTGCATAGTCATGTACAGAGGTACAACAAGTCACGATCAAATTCATCAGCTGTTTGTTCGGAGGTGGGGAAAATTGCCGTCACATTTCCGCAGCTATAGATCTGTAGATAGTGACTCCAAATGTCTTTAGGTTCAACAAACAATCCAAAATTTCATTATATTACATCTAGAAAAGAAGCAACTCCACACGGGACGCTGTGAAAAAGCAAGCGCTAGGATTTTTTAGCAACAGCAATGATCTATAAGTCAGTCATCAAAATTGTATTTCTTTTATTGTCGAATCATTTCTGCACACGTCTGAATCTAAGCTAGCTCAGCAGGAATGTTACACTTTGTATTTTCACTGGATTAAGTTGTCAACTGCTTCTGTTCCCTCCAATCTTTACAGTAGAAAGTAACAGTAGTCAAAGTAAATATAACACTGAAGTAGCTCAATACACCTGGTCACGTCTGCAGGCAGTTAGCTCGGTAGCCAACACTTTTGAAGCCTTGCATCCAGGCGAAGTTATCAGTCTATTCATTGATTACTTGATTGGCAGAAAATTGGTCTTCATTGTCTTTTGACAATCATTTAAGCCATTTACTAAGTAAGTCTTACAAACTTCTGCTGCTTTCAGCCTGTTAATGTGAAGGTTTCATGCTTTTTGTTGCCAAATAACAACTGACTTCTTCACATTGAAGCCAACACACAACAACTGAAGACTAAACTATTAGTTGATTGATCCATGATTTATCCATCTGTACCACATAACTGGCCAATCCCAGCTGACATAAGGCAGGAGTAGGATACACCTTCAGCAGGCCGCCAGTCTGGCAGATTATTTGAAAGTTGAAATAATCATAAGTTTCATCGGATTAAAGTCAAAGTCAAACCGCAAGGTTTTCATTTCTCTTCGTTCTTTTTTCTAAAATTGTCACCTGGGACCTTTTCGCTATCTTCGCCCGTTAAATCCTCCTCCTACGACATAACCACAGCCACATTTAAACCTGGTCTTTCATTTCCAGCGACTGTGACGGGAACATGCTGATTCAGAAGTGCGCTGTATGGAAACTTGATGAATCTTGGAGAGAATAAAATCAGTCAGAGGTTCAGAAGAAAAGGAGCCATTTCGACCTGCCATGTCTCCGTTAGCTAAAATATACGACCGCGAGCACTACATCACTGTGAAGCCTCCACCTCCCCTAAAGGCCTTTATAAATATTAGAAATTGTAAACTCAAAGAGTCTTGACAGAGCTCTGGCCCTCGAACGCCTCAGTCCTCGACCTCTGCAATAATATATGTACACTACTGTCACAGAAAACCCCAGTGACGGCAGTTTACTGTGCCTTTTTAAATGAAAGATCATCTGTGTGTGAAGTGACTTTGTTCCTCCTCGTATTCCTCCCTCAATCTCACCTGGGCAGCTTTATTGATCGCACTTATTTCTTCTGCGCACGTTTTCTCCTCTTATCAGATTTTACTGCCTCCATTCATCACTCCTCCTCCTCCTCCTCTTCCTCCTCCTCCTCCTCCTCTTCCTCCAACTTTATCACCATGCAAATAAAGCTCACCTTAAACAAAATGAGAACTTTGAAGAACTTATTATTACTCAGCCACAAGATAACACAAATCACGAAGCTTCACTTTGGAGAGTGCTGCTGTGAACAGCCCAAAAACTACAGATCATCCTGAAGTGAAAATGCACCACAGCACTACAACTGTGTGGTCATGTGCTGTTTTGTCTCCATCTGGTTCACAGTCTGTAAATAAGGAAGAAGAATGACCTCATTGTCTGAGGCTTCTTATTTTACATTTCAGATTTTACTAAGAAATGTTAAAATCACATTTCGGTCTAATTCGGTGCCTGCGGCACATTCTGTGCTACTGTCTCATGTTGTTTGTCACTTGTAGTTATTTCTGACTTGCTTGAACAGGAGGCTTTGGAAAAGGTTATTTTTAATCTCAGTGAAGATTTATTGCTGAATCATGACTGTGTCTGTCCACTGAACTTGAATGCTTTGTTTACATAGCATGTGCTATCACACGTCACTACAGGGAAAATTACATGCAAAATAATCAAACTGATGACGATGTTAACTCTGTGCAAGGTACATTTATTTGTTTTTTTCTTAGGCTTTCAACCATTTCACACACAGATGTCATCAGTAGGTTATCTTTCAAGTGTGATCCTGCTGAAAGCTCCACAATAAGTGAGTAAGTGGACCTTGAGCTGTCAATGGCTGTTCACAATGTCAAGAAATCAACTCAAATCAAACTAGTGTTTGTCCTGTTGGGTATTGCATCAGATAAAACTCCTCCTCCTCCTGATTAAAAATGTCACAATATCACTTTGGAGAACAGAGTTTTTGTAAATAAATGTGATCATATCATACTAATGTGATTCCATGATGAATAAATGTCACAGTGTTGTTTACTGAAGACTCACCGTCCCATGGAGCTTTGATCATTTCTCTTTTCTCATTGCACCGGCACATCCAGCACTGTATTTGTCATTTCCTGTTGTGCTCATGTGTTTTATTTGGTGCTTGAAGTCATTTCCATGATGGTTTCATCAATATATGTGTGTGATTTCACCGTTGCACAAGATACAGTAAGAGTCTGAGTGTTAGTTTAAGTCTCTGGCCCATCATGTCTTCGTTCACTTCATGCCATATTGAATTCAGGTTTTGTACAGTTCTTATATTAAGAAACTTTAACACTTAACTAAAACAGTTGAGAAGTTTGATTTTGGCAAGTTCTGTAGAAAACGCTTCAAAGTGATGCCTTAAATATTATATCATACTGGTGTGGTTGGTTTGACTAGACCAGCAGGTCAGATAGAAACAGCCTATGCTGGGATAGATATTATTGTATGGGAAACATTACTGTCAGGTCACAAACATCTTCCCACAGACAACAGTTCAATAACAACTCCCTAAATCTAATATAATGCCAACATGAGGAGTCTATTACTGTAATTTCATCAACAATATCAAATCTGTTTTCTATTTGTTTACAACTCTGAAACATGAAATTCTGCGATGATCTGATTTCACATTAAACCTTGACTTTACGATAAAACTTCTTTAAAAACAGGTTTAGAAGCTTATTGGAAAATTAAATTGTGACAGGATATCCTGGAGCTTTTATTTTGAAATGATCTGACTATAGGAGGTGAGGTTTGCTAAAAACTATAGAGCGTTTCAGCGACACACCTGGAGGCTGCTTCACATTGGTTTGAGGTATATACATTATTTTACATATAAGAAGTGGTGGGTTTGTGGCTGAGAGCTCCACACTCTGTAAAGAAGAATTCAACTTCTGCTATTCCTTCACTATATTATACTTTGGCTCAAGCATCAAGTAGCATGGAAGCAGCTGCTTCTCTAACATGTGTGAAGTGTTGCTGTTTTAATGAATACCACGTGGAGACAATGAATGTAACAAGGTGCCGAACTGCTGACACATCACCACCACAGGCGAACTCTAACCTCCAAGTGACCAGCTCCAACAGGGCCGACGGGAGGAGACCGGTTCCTCCTTAATCTCATATTCACAGGATACCTGAGTGAAAGCACGGTCAGTAGTCAGTGTCTATCAAACTGCCATAAAAGGCCACAGACACTGACTGTGCTCAGTCAACAGCACGTGGAGATGAAAGCGGATGTTTGAGATCATGTACTAACTCTGAATATCACTGTGGGGATCAGAGGTAAATCCACCTGAAAATTAACCCAAACACAAGTGTCAGGAGACCAGATGATGACACTTCCTGTATAGCTGGGGGGGGGGGAAACCAGTGATTTAGCTTCTGGCACAAACGTCTGGGAGAAAGTAAACAAAGTGCCATCACATGTCATCGTGGTCTGATGGCAGGAAATGGTTTCGCAATCTAACACATCAGCACCAAATGACAGGAACATCCTTCTGGAGTCATCATTTTCAAACATTAAACATCCAAACAGGGAGAAAATCTATCAGGACAGAAGCTGAAAGTCCATTTCTCTACTGGCAGCAGCCTCGCTTGACCATCATGCATTGCTGCCACCAGAAATGTTTGAGTAAACAGTGCAAATGTGTGCACCGTGTCTGTGCACCGTGTCTGTGCTGTCACTACCAAACCCACCGATGAATGCAACAAGTTCACAGCTGGTGACTGGGACGTGCTGAAGGGAATCTTGGGTAATTTAAGACACTACAAGAAGGGTGAATATGGCGGCTGTGGAAAAGTGTGCAGCATCAAACTCCATGTGGCTTCTTTACGTCCGAGCCTGCGCTCCGTCCGGGCGGTGGGCTTATTGTTTCTGTAAAACAACATGTTATTCTAAAAATACCTCGTAGCTTTTGGATCATGAAACTGTTAGATAATCCCTGGAACTGGGACAGGCATTAATCCCCCTCCTGCTCTACGTCATGTGATCGGCTACTGGAAAACAACATTTTGAAAACCCACAACAATACAACCACAACAACCAACACCTAAATGAGGGGAAGCTGGAGGAGGAGAGGGGGGGTGAGGGTGGACATGGGCTTTCTAGAAGGTTTGGCTCTGGGGAAGCCTTCAGCTTCAGGGGGATGTGTAGTGGCCAGAGTTTAGTTGGGTAGTGTAGTGTCTACGGGAGGAGGGAGGGTGTGTCTGCAGGGCCCTGATGCAGCATCACAGATCTGACAGCTGTGTTTATGTCTGAGAACAAACCGTATGGCACCTATACAGGACAAAACAGGCTGGCAAGGACACAAACGCCTTGATGAGTTCACTGAACATGGGAAACAAGGCAGGGGGGGCATGTGCATGCAGCTTTAGGTCACTATAGTAGCCTCGCCTGCATGTTGTAATCACACACGGGGGCTATTTTACATGGGGAGGCAGCTGAACTTACTCGTTTTTCGTGCATCTGCTCTCGCTGAACAGCTTATCCAGCGGGATCACAGCCTGCCCGAGGAACACGTCCGGTCCGATGAGCGCCCGGTGCATCACGGTAAGGACCAGGTCGCTGCTCCCGGCCGGGTGGCCGCACCGGCCGTCCCTGTCCAGCACGCCGGGCTGCAGCTCAAACGAACACTCCTCCCTCCACTCCGGCTCGGTGGTCTTCTCCGCCACGCAGGTCGAGTATTTCTCCTTCCCCAGCTGGATGATGGTGTACGCATCGCTGGTGCCGTGCTTGCCCTTGCCCCGTAAGCCCCTGCCTCTCAGCACCGTCACCTGGACGTGTGTTGGTTCCCATTTCAGGTCCTCCTCCACGGTTAGCGAGGACATGTCCCCCACCAGACAGACAGACAGACCGTCCGACCTGCCGCTCACGCCGAGACGAGGCGAGGCAAACCGGGGGAGAGGTGGTGCTGCTGTCCGCCGCTTCCTCCCTGGCTCTGGGTGTGTACAGTCACATCAGCTCCGGGTCGGCGGGCGGTGCCGCATTATGGCTGTCTGTTGTCTCTGCAAAGTTGCCGTGGCTGCCGGTGGTTTTGTGCCCTCGTTGCTCCTGCGTCTCGCAGCAGTCTGCTCTGCGGCAGCAGCAGCGTCCGTCCACCGCACGGCGCGTCCCTGCCTGTCTCCTCCTGCCGTACGGGCCTCTCTGCGGGCAGCGACGTCACGCCTCTATCCTCCTTCTTCTGCAGGACGAGGAAGTTGAACGCCGACACCGCACATGGCTGCGTGTGCACAGACTACAACACAAACACGCCTGTGCAGGAATGTGGGGTGTAACATCTGTTATTCGACCAAACCACATGCACTCCTCCTGAAGAATGTAACATCCGTGTGTGTTGGTCTGTGATGACTGACACCGTGATGGGCCTCTGCACGACAAGCTGTAAAAACACACTTTGATCGACACCACATAAAAAGGCAGTGAGGTTTCTTAAATAATAAGCCACACAACACTTCAGCTGCTACAAGGCTGCATTTCAAAATAAAACTGTAAAATGTCTAAGACTGTTTACTACCAGCAGGTGACTGGCCCCCACTCCCACAGTGCTGCACCACATGCTTTCAATTAATCCATAATCCTTTCATAATCAATTGATTGTTTGGTGTATTAAATCCCATAATAATTCCCACTGAAGCTGAAGTTAATATATTCAAATCACCACATGATCCTCATCAATGATGTTGTTAGCATCAAACCAGTGGTGGCTGAAAAACGTCCTTTTCCTGACGGTTAGCCGTTGTATTGTATTGTAAGTCCATGTGCTAGCTTTTGACTGTAGCGCATGGTCTTCATCAGCAGTTTCTGAAACCTAATATTTCATCAAAGCACAGTTTTGATTGTGTTGCACAGACTATCATGACCTTTGACCTCTGTGATCCAGCACCAGAGAGGTTAATGTGCTGCACATTTCCAATTCATTTACTCTCAGAAGTTGCACTGAGCTCTGCCACTTTTTCATGCAATGTGTATGTGCTTTGTGTTTATGTAGCTTCACCTGCAGTGTGCACAGGTCAGCCTGCACACAACCTTAAACACACTATCTCTGGTGTGAATAAAGAGCCTGAATGTCCAGTGATGGACAGCTCAGACAGAGTGACTGGCTGTCGTTTCTGGTGTCCTTCGATTGTCTCAGTCCACACTGGTGCTTCTTTGTTTAAAGGCTCAAAAGGCAAAAGAAACCTAGTGGTTGAAGAAACACTGTTTGTCATCAGGAATTTACCTGCTGACCTAAAATCAGTTATGAAGTCATCTCTCTCACCTCTCATTTCCTTTGCACTCACACTTCTTGCACCTGCAAATGTCGTAGCACTTTCGCCTGGTGCAGTTTGAGACTGAACGCTGAGGCACTTCTACTCCTTCATCAACTTGAATGCAGCTCATTTGTTTGCAGCTTCAGTGAAAAGCCAAGGTTGAACTGACCGGGTATGATTTTTGTTAAATGTACTCCCCCAGGTTTTTGGCCTGTTATCAGACTTCAATTAGATATCATGTGTGGAGGTGTCAGAATCAACATCCGGGGAAGCTATGTCAGTGCATCACAGACTGTAAGTCTGGACCTGGGACAGTTACAAGGTGCACATTAAAATCAAAGAGCACTGTGGTGTGTGGAGTCTGTCACCGTGTCATTAGTCAGCGGTGTTTTCCAAAGTAATAGCATCAAAGGTCGTGACATTAAGTGAACCACCGACGCAGGAGATACACTGTGAAATCAGATATTTTTGGCACATCCTGTTTGTTTTTTCACTCCCTAAGGCCTTTAACATTCAGGACAGAAAATAGCTTAACTACAGATTATTGCATATTTTAAGATTTTTAAAAAATGTAGTTAAAGTCAACTTTGCTGTATTTATGTAAAAGACCAGAGGAGACAGTTTCTGTTCAGACTAACTGTCAGTGCTGCCTTATGTTTGCTGCTTGTTTTAATTGCTTGCTGTGTCCTTGTCATTCTCTGTGTCATTTGTCAAGCTGTTCGCTGGCGTCGACTAAAAGTCTTTTTTTGTTCTTGTTTTAATGGTTTCTTTTGTTGCATCCTCGTCTCCCGCCTCCGTCTTCTGTTTTGGGCCCCAGTTTGCCTCTCACTAGCTGTCATGGTGAAGAACACTTCGCTCCCAGCTGACGTGACTCCTTCACTCTGTCTGAACTTATCTGACCTGCTGCTGTGAGAGGCCTCCGAGGGCCCGGGTGGGGGGGTGGGTGGGGGCGTGCTTGGTTCTGTCTGCCCAGGAGTGAGTGATGGGAGGGCCGGGCCCTGGCTAATGTTGCTGCTGGTGCTGGTGATATAATGCTGCACTGTGCACAGCTTACGTATGAAGGGATCAATGAATAGTGAAGAATATGTCACTGCTTGTCCTGAGCGATGTGGCCCGTCTCTGCTGTTCACCCATACATCACCCATACATCACATCTCAGTCTATTTACTGAGAGATACTTCATTTACTGTAGATTTAGAGTATTTTTTTCTTCGGCTGGTTTATAAAAAGAAATTGCACTTGTGTTCATCCTGCCATCTGTACATGATCTTCAAATAGACCACGTGAAAGTCTGGAAACAAGGCAGCAGCTATTAAGCAGCTACATGGTCACTACATCTGCCTGAGGACACTTCAATAGCCCTGAATACGACCCACAGTCACTGGTTAACAGGTGGAGTAGACTAATGACTGTAAAGATTAGATGATATATATTTTAGTAAACTCTGCTAACAGGGAAAGACGATGACATACAACTCATCATGACTCATGATACAATACAATATAATATGAAGAAATTGAATTGTATTATGTAAATTTCAAGCTACAGGGTCAGACAAAAGACCAAACTGATAAATAACTCTAACTAACGAACAGACTGTGCAGATAAAACATATTAGAGCTCGGAAAATCAGACTCTGTGTTGGATTAAAATATTAAAGATAACAACAGAGTTTTTTCACGGGATGCAGATTTTCTACAGCAGCTGTAGAAGCAGCACGACCACCATCCTCGAGGTGTCATCGGAGGCCGTTAAAGGTCCTCACAGTATCATCTGTTACCAGGTTTTTAAGCCAGTCGCTTGCCAAGCTTTACTCCAACCTTTGGTTTGCTGCCACCCACATCAGAAATTTTACTTTATGGGCCAATTTGTGTTGACAGGGGGAAAGCCTTTCTTTCTTTCTTGGTGGGTATTTTGACAGAAGCACTTGAGATTTTCCACTCAGGTAAAGACTGAGTCAACAGACTGGCTGTGAAGTGGCAACCAGAGGAGAGGGGAGCCAACGTGGGCCACTTGACAAATCTTCCTCTCCAGCGTCGTAGTGCTGTTTGTTCAAAGACCGGAGCACACCCATGAACGCTTTAATCCTCTGGGAGTATAACTTTGCTTAAAGGGTCCATTAGTCAACTATAACTGACCAAACAAACAGATGTTAGACTCATGAAAGGCTGGTTGGAGCGTTTACAGCTTACAAAAACAACATGTTATCTTTGGTTTCTTTGGCTTCTCGGTATCAGTGTCATCAGCTGAACCAATATTGACTTTTAATGAAATGAGATATAGATAAAAGCTCCAGATAAATCTGAAGTTATTTCATCTGTATTATTTTGTAATCTATTGTAGTGGGGTAGCAGGAGTGTTGATTAATGCTGGTGCATTAAGGCCGTTGATACTTGAGGTAATGAATCATGAATAAAAACTAAAAACTTTTGGAGAAAGTATTGAAAACAACTAATGTAAAACTGCACACTGTACGATTTCATTTAAATGTTTATGCCACTGTAAAATAGATTACAGCCCCCCCCCCCAATAAAGTAAAAAGAAAAGTATTGGAGAGACTTTTCTGGTAAATCAGGAGCTGCAGACGCCCATAAAAAGAGGATGTTAGATCACACACTGACAGGAGTATTTCTGCTATTCCTGCAATCCCGTCACTGCAGCTGTAAATAAGAAAGAAAAAGAAACTCAAGTTCAACAAGAAGAAGCTCAGGAAACTCCACTTTACAGGTGACGGGACAGTCATTACAGTAAAAGCTCTTCCTGCCGTGTTACTTTTGTTTATGCTGAAACTGCCCGTGTGTTCACACCACACCTTACAGTCAGTGCAGAGGTAACTATGGGTGAACTACAGTGACATTTCCAGCCACCGACACATCTGTCATTTGCTTCTGGTAAAACACCCACTGCAGGTAAAACTATAGAAATTACAAACACAACAGGTTTATTGCACTGCACACAACTTGGTCTCACACGCTAACAGCCTGTCTTTGCATGACAACAAGGAATACATGATAAATACCCAGTAACCTAGGCAACAAACTGCCATTATATCCAGATTTTTCTTGTTATTTCTTGACACTTTCTTCACATTACGACTAAATCAACAGCCTGTAAACTGGACGTCAGACTTTACTTAGTCCTCACATTAGTTTTCATTTCCAACGGGCGTTTAAAACCTGCTGCACAAACACTGAGAGGCAGCTGAATCCAACCAGACCAAACTTTTTACAATTGTAATATTAACATGTTGACCCCCACCACAGCCAGGCTATCTCACCCCCCCACACACACACACACACAAAATCAATTTGTCCATTGTGGTCGCATTATTTCAGATACCGGGAACCTGTCCATAGCGGTTCATTGGAAGTTAATATTAGCAGAGGCAGTAATGAGGCGGGAGAGTAAATTAGTTTTGGAGCAGCTATAGGAATGCAGCTTTCAAAGCGAAGGTGGTTTCTTTCAACGAGAGTAAAAAAAAAAATGTTTGCGCTTTTTCACTTGAAAGAAATCAAATGTGGGGAGTGAAAATGTTCTGATTAATGGTCCAATCTGAGTTTCATGGCATTTGTTGGAAGATGCTGCAGAAATATTCGGACTCTTTGGCGTTGCCAAGATTAAGTTTTGGCTGCAACAAACTGTGATTTTGGCAGCGAAGACGCAGGTTTGGTTGGTCGAGGTCCAGATATGTGTAACTGTGTCCTCCTGTGCAGTGAAGGCAGCACGCAGGCGGCGTGGTTGTCCAGACTTGTATCAAACAGCGTTAGAAAACACATCATAATGTTGTGTTTTAACCTGTGTGTCCTGATGTATTAACTTAAACAAAAACACACATTAACAGGTAAAAGCACCTGACCTCGGGCCGACCTCGATGACACCATTAAAATCCTTGTGCTGTACCCATGCAAATCAAAATGCAGTGGATGTGCAGGAATGGCTGACACGCTTTGCATGGGTTATGAGGGCCCCCTGAGGTTTTACCCACACAGTTGTGACTTTGATTGTCATTTGTAAATCAGATAAGACCCACAAGAATTTTCTAACACACTCGTCTTTTACTTTTCTGTCTCTGTCTGAGTCCCACAGCGAAGTTACAGCTAACGGACAAAACTATGTTCTGTGTGTTCAGTGCTCAGGATGAAGCACTCGCAGCTCATTTAATGAGCTTTATCACTTTACCAAAAGACACTTTCAATGCAAAACTATTACTTTTTTGTTTTTCAATGTTGCTGCTTTTACACAAGCAAAGGCTCCATGTGGTTTTACAGAGACCAGCTGAGGCCTGCAGCGCCCTCTGTTGGGCATCACACAGAAAAGCAGAGGTCTGACACCAGTTGAGCAGAGGTCGTTTCTTCAAGGCTGTTCCAGTGTCAAATAATCACTTCTTATAATCGGCTGATTACAGATTCCTCTCCAGGCATAAATATAAAGACATGTAAAAAAAATACATGCGTTCTGCTGAAATAGACAGTTTCCATCTGTATTATTGTCAGCTGAGGTTTCAAAGGTCACAATGCTCAATGTGTTCAGTTCCACAACTCATGTGATTTGATCCAAATCTCGTTGGACCTTGTGAAGAGATGGTCTCAGTCTCCATTTAACTGTCTTTTATTTCCTACTGCAACACATATCAGGTTTTAAGGCCGTCTAATAAGACTTGACATCTTCTAATCACACAAGAGACAAAACCTCTTTGAGAGTCATAAAGGCATCTAACAGGCTCTAAACGAGGGGCTGAAATGTTTAGCAATATTTTTTGACAAGCTAATCTGTCTAATTAAGACATTATCCCCGCCAATCAGGAAGACGACAGAGAGATCTGGACAGAAAGCCCTGTGAGGAGATCAACCGGAGCTTAGGGCCTCATCAAAAAACAGATTCCTCAGATTCTCCTCGTCTATTCTGGTAGCCGAGCTGTCAATCATCCCCTCATCAGCCGCACTGATTCATATCGGATCCCAACACCAACAGCTGTTACATAACCACAGCTAATCCGCATGTAAGATGGAGCGCTGTGATTGAGCACACACAAACACACACACACACACACACACTGTGAGTAGACAATAAGGGCCAACAGCTGCCACACACACAAACAGACACACAAACACACTCTCTGTGGAGCCAAGAGAAACAGACAGACAAGGCCTGAGATGGATTCAGTTCAAGCACCAGAGTGCAAATGGCCTACTTAGAGTTTAAACTGGGTAATTAGAAACCTAATCAGGACTCACTTTCTCACCCCTGATGAATGTAATGAAATGCTCGTGTCCTCGTAGGTGACTCTCACACCGACCGACGCAGGCTCAGCTGTGGCTGCCTGTAAATACACCTCACATCACAATACACTGATGGAAAATAATCCAGCTCACGTCCTGACAACATGTGAGGAAACCAGGGGCAGAAAAATAAAGTGCATTTTCACACTTTTACAAAAACATCTGTGACGGTTTTTGGAGCAAATGGTCCATTTTCAGCATCAATCAATATCAACATTGATATTAATTCATCAGCACAAGGCTAATTCATGATTTGAGGATGGTAGAGTACAACTAAACATGAAGAAAGGTACAAAGTGACTGTAAATTCAGGTTGGACACCTGCAACCAGAGGCTGCTTCATAGAGATAAAATGAATTGTAATATTATAAAATACAGTTATAGTTATATTAATAATGAATATAATTAAGTTTTCATAGGGGACGCTGATAAATACAGCTCATTAACAGCTGATTAAATGACATTACAGTCTGTTTTAGAATATTTATTGATTTATTATTATGTTTAATTATGTTGTATGTAAAGTGTTGACTCAGCTACATCCAGTCATGGCTGGCTGCTGTGGTGCATGAAGCACACACACGTTTCTCTCATTAATGTGAACAGGATGGACAAACCAGTATAAACCCCCAGTAGCCTGTGTGTGTGTATACATCCTCCTACTGGTGAGCAGCAGCTGTTACTGGGCAGTGCATACTGGTGATACTGGGATTTATGTGGATCCAAATATTTAGACTGTGTGGAGCAGATCAGGTGTCTGCAGGAGACAAGCTCATAATGAGTTTTTATCTGGACTGAACGAGCTCCTGGAGAAAAGCTTCAGCTCGGTGACGTTTCAGCTCAGAAGCAGATTTTCTCTGTTTTTTTCTGCACAGTGACAGTTTGTATGTAAGATTCAGGTGCATGCTGTTTCCTGTTCACACAGGTACTCCTGTAGTTTTCAGTAAATCCACACAGCTGTTTATTCAAAGCAGCGGCTGCACAGACGCTGCTGGAGTTTATTTAAATAGTGAAATGCAGATCAGCCCTGTGTTTCATTGTGTGACGGTACGTGAGCGTTATCCTCACTAAACAGCACAGGGAATTAATTCAATGCCACAAGCCATGTAGCCCACACACACACACACACACACACCAGCCTGCTGCTGCTGCATTCAGGTGCAGTTAGTCATGTCATTAATCATCACATGCATTCATCCTGTGGTTCGCCTCCAACAGAAACAATCCAATAATCTAATTAATCGATAACGTTGGACATTAAACACAACACAGACCAAAGACGCTGTTTGGCCTGAGCTGTTGTTGTTGTTGGTTTTATTATATAAATCCCAGGTGCACTCAGGCTTGTTGCTCACTTTTGTGTTTTCATTGACATCC
The DNA here is from genome assembly GCA_021432705.1 of Caranx ignobilis. Lineage (NCBI taxonomy): Eukaryota > Metazoa > Chordata > Actinopteri > Carangiformes > Carangidae > Caranx > Caranx ignobilis. The sequence goes on along the minus strand of JAFHLA010000217.1, from coordinate 484,499 downwards.
ATGTGACCCGTGGATAATTTAACACTGGAGTGATAATGCAAAGGCTGCCCTCAGGTTGTGTGTCTTATAAATCATATTAAAACACTGTTTTTTTTACAAAGTCATGTTAAAAGTCTATTTTCTGGCTAATAAACTCAGGATACCCACATTTCCGACAGCGCTTGAACGCAGCGTGTCTCCCGCGGCCTGTGGACGTTCGGGCCGCGAACACGGCGCGACACTTGTGGTGAACAGCTGGCGGAGAGCGGCGTGTTTTCTTTGCGGGCTCAGTAATGCGGTGTTGGTTTACCAGCTCTGGGGATGAGGGCTCGCTCTTTGTACCGCTCAGCCACAGACTTACAGCTTCTTTGTCCGATTTATATTTTAATTATCTGCTAAACTGCAGCTGAGGGCCATGTGGGAAAGAGCCGCGGCCTGACCCCGGCAGCTGTCAATCACCCAGCGAGGAGGAGGGCTTACAGGGGGGAGGATAACGCACGCGACGTGTACCTGCCTCGTGGACACAATTACCTGTGAATACAAACATTAAAGCAGATGCAAAGGCTGAAAAGTTTCAAATATGGCTGCTGTCAACAAGATGTTGTAAATAAAGTTTTAGATCCTGAGTGTAAAACGTTTCTGATGCAGATACAGATCAGCATCATGTGGTGATCTACCACCATGTGTCCAGTGTGTGTTTGACGCCATCTGTTGGTGGTGAGATGAGACCTGACACAGACTGAGGGCGCGTGGTGTCCAGGTCAAATACCCACATGTACTTCACAGCTACTGCACCACTGGATTCAATCATATGAAACACCATGTTTAAAAGTTTACACAGTGCTTTGGTTTCTTATCTAAAGTGTGTTTAACTTGTCCCACATTGTGGCGCGGGTCATTTTATCTTCATGTCTCTGTGGTAATCTCACAGATGTTCAGTGAAAATAAACCATACAGGAACATGTGGGGACATGGCCATACGGACACAGCCACCGCAGGTATCAATACGTGTCTTAGATTTTGAAATGGTGATCAGCAGATTGAATCAGGCTAAAGTCTTTTGACTGATTATATTTTTGTCTCGTCGTGTCGACTCCTGTCACTGGAATGAGATGAGAGAGGGATTTTCTTGCTGCAGTGGACCAACGCTGAGTCTCTTTCACACAGAGAGCGATTTCTAAACAAAAGGCATCAACATGAGATGCTGCTTCATATGTTCCCCTCGTCTCAGAGATCAAAACAAAGAGCAGAGGACGTGGACGTCTCAGTCTGCAGCTCAGAGGAAGCCCTCTCCTGCTGTCTGCCTGTCTGTGCTGAATATTAAGTGAGGGCCAGATGATTTGTCCTTGTGTTTGTCCTCCTCTGATACTTCCTCTCTGGGCGTCACATCCCCCATGAAGAGGCTAATCTGCTCCCAGCGGGGGGGCTCCTCCCAATGAAGAGCTGAGAAGAAAACACTCAGACATACGAGTCTATTGTCCCGCAGAGTCAATACGACCCGGTCAGCGGCAGGAAAGCAGCTCCCACAGTCCCACGTCTTCACGGCTTCAAGACGCAGAGAGACTTTTCAGATCTCACACTTTGTATCTGCTGTAAACACCTGGAGAACATGCTGCTTCCTGGGCCAGTGAATATTACAACCTGTGCAAACTGGAGACATGAAAACAATCTGAACTGTCTTATTCACACTCTCTCTAGACATTTAAAACACACACACACACACACACACACACACTGATATCACATCTAAACTACAGGTTAGCTGCGTGTAAATCTGACTTCTTGTTGGTAGTTTGCAGCCTGTTGCTCTGTTTCTTAATTCTTGTACATAACAGGACCAGATTAGACATCAGGAGGTCACACGCTTTGTGTCCAGACTCCATATTTTGCATGATGGACTCGTATCAGTAGCAGCTTCAACAGCCCTGAACGCAACACAGACACAAAACAGGTACGACTCTTACAACACAGGAAGTCAATTACAACACAGGAAGTCAATTACAACAGCTGAGGCCTGTGTTTTGTACATTATCAGTGTGTTTTGTGCTGGAAAAGGATGTTTTTCTTACATCTCTGTTTGCGTCCATAACAAAGCTGTGTATCTGCAGTTACACTGGATGGATCCTGGATTTATTGTGGGTTGTCTTTTACCCTTCAGATGTATGTCACACATGAGAACGCAGGCCTTGTTCCACTGCAAGCAGAGTCATGAGAGACTTGCATGAAGATGTCGTTTTAAAAAACAGCTTAATAAACAGAGCGAGCAGCCTCCCTGCAGTCTTTAAGGGATTGAACTAATACAGTGGAACAAAAGAGAGAAGCAGATCTAAAGTGGAGCAGGCAGGGTGACTGTTTGATGTCCCCGGGGAACGCAGAAATCATGTAAGCCCCCTGTAATTTACTGTTTGGGGTTGCCTGGGTAGGGTTAATTCCCATGAGGACCTTCTCCCAGTGTTTTTTTATGAAGTCAGGATTTGTAAAGCTGCTCTCGTTGACCCCCTGCAGGTCATGAGGGCAGAGGAGCGGCGTGACCCTCCTCAGGACCGAGGAGGACGAGTGTGTGTGTCTCAGATAAATGTCTGGAGAAGAGAGGGGGATTTTTAGAAACACTTCACATAAAGAGGGAACAACTGTGGTTTTAAAGTGCAACACTTCTTGGTTCGGTTTGTAAGTGGAAATGTGGCTTTTATGGTTTTCTGATCTATGTAACAGGAGAAATTCACCTGGGAGATACGAAGGCGGTCTTTCTTAGAGAGGTAAAACGACACTGTCCACAGATAATGAAGGACAGGGACTGACTTTTCAGCTTGTTTTGTAAGATACTGGGTAATGAAGAGGAGAGACAAACATCCTGGATGAACAGACAAAGCACCACGTGTCTCAAGCTGCACATTCTGGCTTTTAAAGTATGACAACATATCTTTAAAAGGTTTAAATTTACCATGAGAGACTCTCATAATAAACCATAATGGTTGTGTTTGGTTGTCACAGTGTTGTTTTCAACGAGAGGACAACAGCTAAATGAAACACACACACACACACACAGCACCATTTATATGTACCTTATAAATCCCTTCCCATGATCCTGGACGGCCGGCCTGTCTGTCCTCTGTCCCGTCCCGTCTCCTCGACTTTGCGGGCGCCCAAACGTGCCCGAGGAGTCACGGCGGTTCTTAGCCGTCACGGTCAACTCCCGGCTGCTGCAGGAGAAAGAGAAGGTCAGGATTAGGAGGGTGTGTTTGCTCTCGGAGGCCCCCGGTGTGACCTTCACCCTGCCCTCCACGCTGACACACTGACCACTGCTATTGATGCAGCCACAGCAGCAACCAGGGACAATGTCACATCCCTCTTTTTCTGTCATTGTGACAGTGTCTTCAAGTTTATTTGTGACATTAGCATCAGCAAACAGCAGCATTTGGTCCGATCCAAGAACCCGTGGAGACACTCAGTGTTTGTAGAGAAACAGATGTGAAGTTCACGACCCTGTGGCTGCACCTGACGACGTGTGTATTTATCTACGACAAAAGAGGAGAGATCTTCACACCGTCGACTCTTCAGTGTTTAAAACGTTTTCATCCACAGTGTTTTTTTATTTCATCGTGTTTGTCTGGATCCATATCAGTATCTTCTGGCTTCAGATATGCAACTCAATGATACGAGCTCCTGTAAAGTAATTAAATGTAAAAGAGAAAATTAGGTTTTAAAATGAACAACAGAACAAAAACCTGCTCCACCTGCACACGGGCTGATTTTAACACAGACCTCCTCCTCTATTTTATTTCAAAACTGCATGAATGTTCATTTTATTCATCATCTGTTAACGTTCATATCAAACTTGTTTTTTAATTGATTTCAGATGATCCGATCAGCTCGGGTCCTTTCCATCATGTACACACACATTATACAAGTGACGTTACCCGTTTTACTCTAAAAAGCACTGATGGCATTATTAAAAAAGTAGAAACCATAAAAGGGGTTTTATATATTTCTAAAAAGTGATGTGTGGATAAAGTGAAGGTAACCTGTGAGCTTACAAGGACGTATCTGTGCGTGCAGGCTGCAGTGCTGCTCTTAATGCTGCTTAAGTGACGACAGGAATGATGTGTGATGCTGAACAGACATAAACAGCACTAATCTGCCACAGAGATGGACTCCAATCTGAATCTCAACAGTGGCCAGTGTCAAAGCCAAAGGCGTTTGTCCGTGTGCATGCATTGACAGGATCTCCGAGGTTATTTGTCAACACGACTCGGCACAGCTTCGGTAATCTCCCCTCCTGGCCTATACAGACCTGATTGATAATTGATCCCTGTTCAAACAGACTCTTCATTGGGCCACAGTTGCCTTTGAATGCCAAACGAGTCATTCAGCCCCTCGTCCTCTCACAGCAGCCTAATCCGATAAACGAATGGGAATGAGTGTCGTGCTCTGCTCACGTCAACCTTTCACTCTGCCGTTTATCTCAGATTGTTTACTGATGAGGCCGATGCGACGGACGGGATCACTGAGCCAAGCCCGCGGCTTTTTGTCCAGAGAAACACAGGACTTTGGTTCATAAACTGAGTTGTGCACAGACGCTCATGGACGGACCTCACTGTATGTGTACTGTCAGTGTATCTGTGTATCGTTGGTGATGCCCTGTGCTTTATTATTATTTTGCTCCACATCATCTTAGAACATATGTATATAATAAATATGTTAGAGTCGTGCTCATGCTTTCGTTTGTTGCCCAGAGAAAATCAATTAACGCAGCTGCAGAGGGAGGAAATGTTCAGAGCTGCGAGAAAACGCAGGAGAATTTGCTGTTAGATCTCACATTACATGTATATTTACGTGTTGCCGAGGACTTTATGTTAATGTTTCCAGGTCCGACCTGCCTTCACCCAGCGTTCGACTTCTCCTCTACCTGCACAGTGAAGAGGGTAGGTCAGTCAGCGAGTGATCAGTCCAGGCCCAGAGCAACACAATTTTATTTGTAAGGCGCGACACAGAGGATGACATTTAACTTGTTATTATTTCCCAGAGAAGATTAATGATAAATTGTCCATTATTTTTCCTTAAAAGTGAAAGATAAGAACACAGTCATTTGCCCCAAAGCCAGAGTGCCACCACTATGCAAAATGACAGCCAATTATTGGGGCCTAGTTTGGGATAATGACTTTACAATGAATCTTTTGATTGAAATGTAACTGGGTTGGCCCTGGGCAAAGAGCAAAAGAAAATGAATAGAAAAGTTACAGAAACAATGAGCACTATATAACCGTGTTCGTCTCTGTCTCTAGGTCTCTCGCCCTCTCTCTCTCTCCACTCCTCTTTAGAAAATAGCTATAGGAGAAAGGCAGAGATATGCATATACTGATGAAAAAATTATTAAGTCGCAGAGCGCTCGCAGCAAACATAAATTAGCATATTCAGGGTAAATATGCAGACTATTTACGATAATAAGACCGGATTATTCAATTCAATGAATGTTAAATAGATGAGGAAATGGTATGTCTCTTATCTAGTCAAAGCTCCTATTCATTTTAATCGCTTCCCAATTGAACTCTTCATTTTATTCTCTCTGAGTTATTGTTCCCATTCCAGCCGGCGATGGCACCTATGGGTCCTGGGAGATTTCCGCCGGTCACGTGGTTTAAGTGGCATTCACCTTATTCTCGGCGGAAATGGAGAAAGTCGACGTCACCCCGAGGCCAGCATCGCGATAAGCCCCTTTTCATTATGCACAGGGGCCGATGGAGAACAAGATTAGCGGGGCCTTGTGTGCATAAAGGCGAGAACATACAAGTCATCTAGATTAAATGAAAAAAAGAAAACACAGCCTTTCTCCCCTCAGCACACGTCCATAAACAAAACACAGTTGGTCTCTGATTGTTTGTGTTGTAACTTCAACTTTAATCAGTTTGACTCTGTTTGTATTATTATGCATGCACACAGACATACAGGTGCTGCTGCAGTTCCTCCATCAGACACCATGAGAGACATCTGAAGGCCTTGAACTCCGCTCATACGTGTGCTTTTACTCATACAGGCTTTATATATTTCTAAAACAGGAGTGAACTGGGCTTTGGTCAGGGACTATCTTCAGCAGCGGATTAACACACACTCTCTAATGTGAGCATCTGGTCCTGCAGGGCAGTGAACTCTAAAATACACTTCAGTGGGTTGAGCAGGCGCCACATATGCAGAGGCTGCAGTCTTCTAAGGATAAGCCATAGTCAGTGATAATCAGGACCATTAATTACTGCATTGATCAGCCTTGGGTTCTGATTGGTTAAAATGTAATTAGCTGTGGTCTATTGATCAACTATAATGAAGCTTTAGTGGGCATTTAAATAAATAAATGAGGTCACGTGACGTAGCTTTGAAGACTTAACACTTGTTCTATCATGTGCTGACATTACATACAACAGTGCTGTAAAGCACCTGGAGTTTAAGGAGAGTTAGGATTTATGGTTTTTTTGTTGTTGTTGTTTGTTTTTTAATAAAACTGTGTCCATCCAAATCATCCCATTGCAGAGAACTGGTGCATGAGTTGGTTTTAACAAGCTTTAACTCACGCTGGAGGCTTCACTTCACTTTATGTCACTGGGCCAAATGCAAAGCAGCTGCTCTGACAATCCTGTGCCGGAGTCTCCACCTAGTGGCTGAACGGCTGAACTGCTCTGGGAGTATTTCTACTGTCACCTGCTGCTGCCACCTGCTGCTGCCACCAGGCTACTGACACCTGCTGCTGCTGACACCAGGCTACTGACACCAGGCTACTGACACCTGCTGCTGCTGCCACCAGGCTACTGACACCAGGCTACTGACACCTGCTGCTGACACCAGGCTACTGACACCTGCTGCTGCTGACACCAGGCTACTGACACCAGGCTACTGACACCTGCTGCTGCTGACACCAGGCTACTGACACCAGGCTACTGACACCTGCTGCTGCTGCCACCAGGCTACTGACACCAGGCTACTGTCACCTGCTGCTGCCACCTGCTGCTGCCACCAGGCTACTGACACCAGGCTACTGACACTCACTCTGTTCCCACAGGTAACAATGAACTAGTGAAAGTTTTCAGTCACATAGATGAGGAGTCATAGTATTTACAGTGAGTAGCATCCCGTGTGGTCTGCTGGAAACAAACCTGCCGCCGCCGCCGCCGCCGCCGCCTTCGCCCTGTTAGCGCCTCTTCTTCGGCTTCATCTTCCCCTTCATCCTCCACCTTCACGCCTGGCACCATCTCCATCCTCCACGGCAGCGCTGGAAGGAGTCTGTTAATCACCGCCGCCATCGTCCACCACAGTAACAAAAGTAAAACGGTCCATGATGCTAACTCGCTAACTGGCAGCTACGCGCCTCGCGCTGCTAACGTCGTCAACGTCAAATCTGGCGTAGCGTCTGCGTGAAAACCAGCCAATCAGATCGCACGTCACAGACGCAGCAGCGTAGGACACGATCTTGGACTAAAGGCTGTCTGAGTTGTTTTCCATGGATTTCGGGGACAGTGATTTTATTCAGTTGTGTCTTTTGTTTTGTGTGTCGTCTTCATTAGCACGTGGTGTGGAGAGCGTTTAAGCACCTAAACAACTAGAAACCAGTGTTTTTGACTTGGTCTGAAGGCGCAGAATAAAGTGTTGTGTTTCCATAAACTACATTTGATCAATGCTGCAACTAGCTGTAGCTCAGCATGAGTGATGACATTACAGATACTGATCAGTAGCAGTTTGTTATTTTGTCATGTTGAACACCCCCTTGTGGTGCTGCCTGGGAGGTGACGTCATGTTGAACACCCCCTTGTGGTGCTGCCTGGGAGGTGACGTCATGTTGAACACCCCCTTGTGGTGCTGCCTGGGAGGTGAAGTCATGTTGTGGTTTTCAGTCATTCCAACCACCAGAGCGTTTTAGCAAAATATTATTTTTTATTATCAAATAATTACATAAAAATAAACTGTCTGGTTGGAGCTCCTTGTACGTCACAGAACAAGTTGAATCCTGCATCGATGAAATGCTTAAAACATGAGTCGTAGCCAAAACTACAGCAGATACAAAGTAGTTTCACAACATGTTAAATCCTTTTAATGACCTCAGAGGAGAAGCTATATGATTCTCTTAAAAACAGAGAACATTTACTGTCAGTCCAGTGAGTAATAACTTAATTAAAAAAGATGTGACAGAAGACGACGACAGAGAAAGTCTGAGCTTTGCCTCCTCACATTCAACAGACTTTACAGGATTATATGCTGCCAACATCTGAAGGCACAGACTCCCTGAACAAAGCGCCGACTGTGGAACAACTCCTGGTCCACAGCTTCAGCTACACCGACACTAATCAGTCCCTTTTTTTATTGCCCTCTGTGAGTGTTTTAAGTCCTTTTGGCAAATGCAGCAGTTCAGTGTTAAAAGTTCAATTTTTCCAAAATGCAGTCCTTTCAAAAACAACAAACGCAAACCAACCTCCCCACTGTAGTTTCTTTTTTTAAAGACCCTCCCTCTGCAGCTTTAGCCTAGCCGACGAAACCTGTTGCTCCTCTGCGAATGCCTGGCACAGCTGGCACAGCAGAAGCTGGAGTAGTACGAGTTGGAGCACAGTCGGGCGTAAACGATCAGCTGGCAGTTGGCAAGATCAGGCTGGTCCACGCACTCTGGAGGCAAATCAGTACCTGCAGCAGCAAAGTAATGACACACTGTCAATCTGATGTGTTTTGAATTCCAACATAACCTAAACATTAGGAGCCTGTAAATGTCAGACACACGACTCTGAAGGCTTATATGAAGGTAAATAATGATATATGTTTTCCTCAATGTGTTGTCTGTTACAGGACGGCTGAGTTACAGCATCTTTCTCACCTTGTTGTGTGTCTTTAATGATCCGCACTTCCGCCGTGGCGCTCACCGAGTAGATGCCTGTGTATGCGTTACAGGTGTACATTCCCTCATCTGACGGTTTGACGCTATTTAGGATCAGGGTGCCGTCAGATGACATCAGGATGTTACGACCGTCTGGACGCACCGGCACGCCGTTTCTGTCGCAGGAGGGAGGGAAAAAAGAAAATGAGTAGAGTTGATATTTACAGAAACCAGGTCACATTAACAGCTCCTGAGGAAAACAACCACTTCAACTTTACAGAATTGATCAGATTGATGAGTTTGATCTCCACAAAGACGTAACTTTTTGCAGGTTTAAGCTTTGCTTGTCTTCTTTCCATTACTGGACTTTGACAGTTATGTCATTTATGCCAGATAATATTCATTTTACCTGGACCAGCCAATGTTAATGTTTTCCCCGGACACCACACACGGGAGCTGAGCTGTGCTGCCTTCAGTCACCTGGATGTTGTTCGGCGCTGTAGTGATCTTCAGGTCGGCTGGAGGATCAAACCAGAAACAGACACTAGATGAAACAACATTTTTTCTCCATCTAAAATCTGTCACAGCATTTTAAGTTCACATATTATTACTCTGATGTTTCCTGCAGGAGGGGCCCTCTGACACTAATATCATAATCAGTGTTTTACTCAGTACTGCCTCCTTCTGGTAACTGTGTGATACTATAACACGAGCAGAGCAGAGGTTCAGGAGTTCAGTCTGTGCTCTCTGGCAGTAACAACAGACACCATGTACTCTCTGGATGTTTAATTAAAACACACCTTGGACTCTGAGCTGCAGCTGTCTCTGCTCCAGCTGATGAGGACTGGAGGCTGTACATGTGTAGACACCGGAGTCGTCAGACCTCAGAGGGCCTGCCATCAGCGTGCCATCTGAATGCTGGGTAAACCTGCAACACAGCAGTACAGTCGGGGTAACTGTGGATCAGTGGTGACTGTGGTTATAACATTTCAACTGCAAATATACATTTCACTTTGTAATATAATACCATTATATATTATATTTGTAATGTTGAAGTTTTCATCTTGAATTATGACAAACCAGGGTGATGTGACCTGCACGTTATAAAAATCTACCTTTAGACTTTGACTTGTTGGATACAAGATGAATCAGAAGAGCAGAGTGTGAATTACCTGGAGTCACTGGCAGGCTGTCCGTCCTTTGTCCACTGAATCCTGACAGACTGCAGGGCTGAGGGGGGGACGATGGTGCAGGGCAGCCGGGCAGTTTGTCCCGCTCGCATTTCCAGCAAAGTAGAGCCTGAGCGGTCGATGTTGAACCTGAGAGAGAGAGAGACGGTGACATTGAACATTTTATCCTTCACATCTTAAGGTCTTTGTGACAATAATCTTCAATTCAGTGAAGCTTTTACATATGGACGCACAACGGGGACGTTTCTTACCGAGGGACAGGTCCGTCTCTGGGCAGTGAGGTAGGAATCACTTGTGACTGTCCCTCTGTGAGACAAACACACACAATTGGAAGCAGAGCATGAGCTCACCTGTCATGACTCATAAACTAAATCAGGGTCAGATCTGAGTTTTGAAGTTTAAAAGCTCATTAAAAACATTATTGTATTATATATTATATAATGCAGTGTGCGACGTTACCTGAGACAGAGAGGTAAATGTAGCGATGGTCTCGCTCACGTTCCCGAGTGGCCACACACAGAAACCAGCCAGAGTCGGCCTTAGTGAGAGGACCAGCTAGCAGCGAACCGTTGGGCTGCTGGTGATGCCTGAAGAAGATATAAATAAAAAGAATAATTGCAAACTTGGACACAAAGTAAAATGAAATGTGTTTATTAAGCCACTGCATTTGTGTGTGTGTGTGTGTGTGTGTGATGCTGACCTGTGAGTAGACAGTGGGATCCCATCTCTCCTCCACTCCACGGTGACGGTGGAGGACGGCGGCGGACTGACTCTGCAGGGCAGCACAACTGTCTGTCCAACTAAAGCTTCCACTGTGGACGGGTCAGTCTTATCAATGGTCACTCCTCCCAGGGTCAAACTGAGGAGACACGAGGGGAAACAAGGAAGGAAGGAAAGAAAGGAAGGAGGGAAGGAACACGAGGAAGGAACAAAAGTTGGAAAACAAAGGAAGTGAAGATTGAAAGGAGGAAGAAGAGTCACTTTATGCTCTACTGTTGGTACTTATATTAGTAGTCACCAAAGCAGACATAAAGAGTGCCCACAACCTGGCTTCAGATGAAAAGCTCAGAGAGAAGAGACAGAAGGGAAACCCAGCTTTGGTGCACAAGAGGCTCATGCAACATGAAAAGTGACGAGACAAACTGCAAACTTCCCCCCAAAAACCACAAATTCAGACACAACAGATGCTGAAAATCAGAGGTGATGATGACACACGAAGAGACAGAGGACAAATTACTCTTCACCATAAAAACCCACAGTCAGGAAAGTCTCCCAAGAAAGTTTAACCCTTCAGTGTAACCAACACACAAAGACAACACCACCAACATGAGGTGGACAAGGACGGTTACGATTTAGTGACGACACACATACAGTGACATGAAGCATCACAGCAGAACCTTTATTAGTTTGACCTAATGACATCAAGATGAAGACACAAAGCCCAAAGAGTGACACAGTGAGGACGCAGCAGGCACAAAGAAGCACAAGGTGACTGACGTGAACTACGATGACAGACAGTGAAAAGTCCCAGGTGCATTAAGAAGAAGAAGAGCTGTCCATGTGGGGTCGCTGTGAGGTCATCAACTTCTCATGTTTCGTCGAGGTTAAAAGAAAAAAAAAACAAGGTGATGCTGCTGAAGCAGGGATGACAGTGAGAGTCTGCGGAGCTAGAAGCAGCAGCAGTGTGTTTACTAAGCCAGAGTTAGGATTATATTAGCATCACAGTGATGCATCTACATTAAAAGCCTGTTGCATGAAATAAATGGGAATGGTTAAGATCTATACTGTAAACTGTTACAGGAGTAACTTTCAGTGAAGTACACTTCTGTGTCACTGCAGTGGTGAAGTTAAACCACCAGAGGTCAGTAAAAACAAGCTTTTCAGATTGAGAACAGGCTTCCTTCATTTGGACTTTTGTCGTATTATTTGGAAATATCTGTGGTGCATTCTGGATCCTGCTTTTTCATGTGGTGAGTGAATGATGCACATAATTTGTCTTTGGATGGTGTTTTAATCTCTGTCAGTTCACTTTCCTGCTCAGGAGCAGAGTGAGGTGAGGCGGTGTGGACTGGGGCTCCTCCAGCAGGGGCAGTGAGTTTTACACTGTGCCCCCTGGTTCTTCAGGGTCTTACCTCGCAGCCGGGCCGCTGTGCTGAGCAGCGGTGCCAGAAGGACGACGTCCCCGCAGATGGAGTCTGCCTCTGTGGGCGTGTGTGGCGGCGCTCGTGGCCTGTCTGCCGGTGCTGCCTGTCGAACCTCCATGGACGGTGAAAATCCTCCCCATGTTGCGCCCACCTGACGACCCTCCAGAGGTCGACCCCCCTGCTCTGGATCCTCCTGCTCCAGATGGGGTCCTCGCAGGGGTGGATCCTCTCCTGGAGGTTGGCTCTCCTGGGTCCTGCTGGCTTGGGGCAGGCACCTGACACGCCCTCTGGCACTCTGCCCGGGTCATAAAGTTGTTGCTGTTGCCATGGCAACTCCCATACCAGAAATGCACACACCTAGCGGTGATGACATCAAAGTGGTAGCGAGACACCCAGGTGCTGCAGGAGCCGGCGGCACGAGGCAGGGAGCAGATGGAGCGCTCAACTACAGCAAACAAACAGAGGAGGTGAAGTCAGCAGCACGAGGTCACATCAGAGAAGATTAAACCTGCTTCTGCTTCTTCTGTCAGACTAACAGTTCTCCAAGACCACAAGTGTGTTTACTAGCCATTCATTAGCAATAATAATAAGAGCGTAGGCACCAACCTGCAGCTCTGATATGTGGCTTCTTAATGACCAAAAGCAATACAGGTTTTATGGAACTGGGTTCATAAATGTCTGCTCTGCATTTGTATATGTCACTTTATACAGTATTTTCCATTTATCTTGATTGTTTTTACCTTTATTTTATCCTTTTATCACATTTTCCTCCGTGCACTGCTCTGTCAAGTTGAATTTCAACTAAACAGGGTCCATAAAGGTCCATAAATCTTGTCTTATCCTGATTATTATAATATGATGATCAAGAAGTAACAAACACGCATGAGTTCAGTAAGACGTGTGTGGTTTTATGTTATTGGCTCCTTACTGTGGTTTGGTGGGTTGGGGCAGTTCTCCCCGTTGGGTCCTCCTGCAGGTGTGGTGCGGTCATAGCAGCACCCGTAGGTGGTGGTTCGGCACTGCACTGCGTTCTCAGTAGGGAGAGAGGGAGCAACCTGTGGACACACGTCATGCCAGAATAAAAAGTTAGAGAAAATATTTTGTCGACTGAAACATTGAGAAAGAAAATCTATTTTTATTTGATTTAATATAAGTTTTTCATATTATTCATTTTTTGTCACAGGTGCTTCTGTCCTAATAAGGCACAAGACGTTTTTATCCTATTCTGTATCGATCCATAACATAAAAGGTACAATTAAACTGTACAAATGTCATGTGTGTTGCTTACAGTGGGAGCAGGGGCCACAAACTCAGCACAACCCTCCTTGTTGGGGCCCTGAGCAGCCGTCACGCCGTCTTGACAGCAACCATAACTGACAAGGAGAGAGGAGGTACACACTGTAAAACAGTTTGTTCTGGACAGTTTGTACTGAAATGTGCAACTTTGACATTTCTAAGGAAACCTCAGCCTAAGCCTGGTCATTTAGTGGCAGTTACTGTGGTCATACAGTCACTGGTTATAGCGACCACACAGCTGTAAAAGACCCACACAGGCTCCATATGCAGCCGCAGTGTAATGACAGGATGGAGCTGGGTACCTGGTCTGAATGCAGGACAGCTGGGCAGGAGTGGCACCCGGGACCTGTGGGCAGCCCAGACCCTGTGGGCCCCCAGCTGAAGTGCGTCCATCTGGGCAGCAGCCATAATAGGACTGGCTGCAGTGGAGGGCCGGGGCCGAGTTGTGAGGGTCATGGACTCTGTTCGTCTGGGTCGGATCTGTCTCTGGCCTGTGGACTGGGATGAAACCAAGCAGGGGGAGTGTTAACACATCGCAGATGTAGACGAGACCCCACAGCTCACGTTATTTAAATCGACCAGACGGCACAAAGCAACAGAGAAGTTCACACATAACTTTACAAATTTACAATAGAGTCTGAGCTATTGTGCTCGGGGGCCACACAGGGAGCTGAAACACAAAGGGAAAACAAACAGGAACACTCGCTGAAAGCCCCAAACTTCAACGGATTTGCTTGCGGAAAGATGAAGCAGAGAGAGTGGAGAATGCGCCGGGACGAGAAGAACAAGCGATCAGAATGAATAATTTAACAAGAGACCTCAAAGTTTAGATTCCTAATCACTGGGACAGCAAAACAGCTCCGAAAAATGCCCGAACATGCCAGAAACACCACAGCCAGCACTAGCACACTTCAATGCCTCGGAAATATTTTAATCAGGTCGGCGAATGCCCATGGACCCCTGAAAACATGTCAATCAGGCCCGGATAATTAGTGCTGGGACAGGGGGTGGATGGGGACAGCGGTGGGGGCCTGGAGGAGGAGGGGGGGCACTGATGGGTACAAAGTGACAGGTGTTATATTAGCAGAGAGGAGGGAGAGTGCAGGGGAACTGAAGGGTAGGAACAATCAGGGTGCAGTCACATACATACATTTGGTTTTCTTGAGGAGAAAACTAATTTTAGAGGAAGTAGAAACAAATCTTTCAAAATAAAAGACAGAAAGCGTTTATGATGGAGGATGTTGGACGGTACAGCAGCTCCCACCGTAGCAAACCTTACATATTTAATAATACATGATGAAGTCAGATCGTTTTGGATCTGTGGTTAATTATATTATTCTTGACTTCCTGAGTGACTGTACAACATTGTAAACATCCACCCATCCATTAGCTTGAACCCTTATCATTTTGAGTGGAGCTGGAGCCAATCCCAGCGGCAGGATAAACCCCTGGACAGACAGATCATCAGTCTTAACACTCATAACATGTTTACATGTTGAGCCAACCCTCTGAGTGATACTGATAGACATAATGATACTGCTTCCAGGAAGTCTTGCAAACACACTCAAATGGAGATGAACTTACTTGATGTGTGATCTGGCACGTAGGGCTGGAAGCCGGTCTGAGAGCTGTCGTGTCCTCGTGGGTCCTGGACGCTGGGGACAACTACACACAAACACACAAACACATACCAGTAAGAGCCCAGTTTAAATGTAGGTGAATTACATCTAGACAAACTACGACAACAAGGAGCTTCTTTCTTTTTTGTTTTCTTGCTCTGGTACTCGTGTTGGTTCATTCACTTCTTCTTTTATTTGAAATCTTTACTCCAGACTTTATAAATGAACATGAGCTGCATGTGTGTTGTTACAGGGGGTGTCGGCAGGAGGGCAGCTCAGCTGACACTCACCCTGTGGGCTGTAGCAGGGCTGGGTGTTACAGCGCTCCACAGTGGAGGGTCTGGGGTGTGCGCTGCATTGGTCCACATGGTACACGTTCCTGTCCTGGTCCGAGCAGATCACCTGGCGCTCACGAGAGCCGGAGCCGCAGCTCATGGAGCACTAGAGCAAAGTAAAGTGGACAGAAAGCACAAGCTCAGAGTGCAGTTGGTGAGAGAGAGAAAACATGACTCGACAAAAGTGTGATGACATAATATTTCACATGCAGCCACAGTAGCGGCTCTGTACTGTTTTGTGTTCGCTGTGCTCCATCCAACTCACCAGTCCCCATTCCCCAACGTGCCAGCTGATCTGTCTCAGGCAGGCGGCCATCTCACAGGGTCGGGCGGCGATTGGGCGGAGCAGAGTGCTGCAGGACGATTCCTCCAGCCTCATCCCACCTGAGCCCACACAGGTCACGTCTCTGGTCTGTTCACCTGAACCGCAGGTCACAGAGCACTGCACAGATTGGATAAACACTGATTATACCTTAAGTTGTATATTACAGGCCTGAAGTTATAATGTGTGATAGAAAGATTTCCCAGATTCACAGCGGTGCACACAATGACCTAATACCTGATAAGAGCAGCAGTAACAGAAGACAATGATCTGTTTTAAATCACTGCTGCTTTCTTTATAAAAACACATAACACAAGGACAGGGCTTAGTGTCACTGAGGTGTGAGGACACCAACACTTCTGTCTGAGTCTGTAGCTGCATTAAAGTGAGCAAAATGTTATTTACTAAATTTAAAACCACAGTTTAAGTGCAAACATGAGAGACAAATTAAGACTAATCTTAGCAACAGTGTGGAGCTTGTGTTTTAAGCGTCTGTAATTCTGTCGTTCCTCTTCCACTGCCTGACTCGTCGTATCTAGTGTTGTGCTTCAGGTTTAAAGGACTTTTCTAGCTTCAGTTTAGCTTCTCATGTAATTACTGGTTTAACGTTTAAGACTTTTACATTGGTGACAACCCATTTCCTGTTGACAAGAAGTCGATTCCAAGATTATGATTAGGATTTTTAGCCTGTTCCCATCATCTCAAATGAATTTATTATCAGTTTCACTTGATCTCAAATGATCTTATCTCAGTTATTTTATGTTTTCAGTGAAATCTCAGCATTTCTGACACGAACAGCCTGTTTTTTTTAGGATAAACTGATGATTTTGTAATAAGCTCAGCTTCACGTGTCTGGTCACCTCCAGCCGCTCGGTTCACTCACCGCGCTCCATCTGCTCACTCGATACTCGGCACACTTCTGCATGTTGCAGGTCTGCAGAGATGGAGGCGCCTCAGCATAGGCAGCACAAATGGCATCGTCCACCACGCGGGGCCCTGAGGCATCATGGGAGATGCACTGCACACTGCGAACCTGGGAACCCCCACCACAGGTAACGGAGCAGGTGTTCCACTCCCCGGTTTTCCAGCTGGGAAATCCAACCAGAGAGAGACGACAGACAGGAGACAGAGGTCAGGACTGAGGTGGTGAGGAGATGCTGAACGGGTCTCATTCCAAAAATCAGAGATATATGAGAAGACAGATGTAAGTTTGTTTTGATTAGATGTTTAAATCGCCTCTGTTTTCATTTCTAAGAAGCATCCGCACAAAAAATTAAAGCAATTTCCTTCAGAAACTTGAGGAGGATCTACAGCATGAAACCTCCCCCAGCGTCATGTGGGGCTTTTTTTAAACATACAAACTTCAAAGATTATGTCCATTATTGCTTAATTGTTCAATCAATATCAATCGTTTCATATCATGTAATAGTGACGCGGCTTCCCAAAGGCCAAGATGATGTCTTGAAATCACTGTGGTTGGTTTTTTTACTTTGTGCTAACTCCTGGTAGTTCAGCTGTTTTGGAATGAAACCCATCAAACACTTGAATAAAGGATGCATCATTTTAGCCAAACTCGTCCTAAGCTACTAAAAGACTACTGACTACGTTATGATGTTAAAACAACACATCCTTTTGGAGACTGTAGTGTTAAAGAAAATCCAGGAAACAAGTATTTAATCTTCATTCCCTGGGTATTTTCACTATCTACTATCTACTATCTAGTATCTAGTATCTGCAGTAATCAGTGCCAAGTGTTAAAAAAACAAACAAACAGAGTAAAAAGGAAGAACACAAACTCAAACTCTGCAGCACACTGATCTCACACAAACAACACAAAAAGTGAAAGTCTATCGTCTCTGCTCTTCCACGCAGGACACATCTTTAAATTGAGGGTAAATGAGGGTGCAGTTAGCGTCACCCGAGCTTCATAAACATCTCAGGTTTCTGAGCAGCAGCAGCATCAAAGAAAAGAAGCAGGAAATACCAGAGAGTCAGTGAACGAAGCCCCAACTATTTACCACCTCGCCACTGCTGCTGTGTCCCATTCACACGTACACAATACCCAACACCTCCTGCACGATGACCTTTAAACTACGAACACCTCGGAGCACATCAGCTACACTTGCACACAGAGTTTTGAAGTTTGCTAAAAGCTAAAGCAGTCAGGCAGCAGCCCAGCTCAGGGATCGGGGACAGGGGCCACAGGTTGGGAGGTTAAGGAGGTGGAGGAGGTTCTCTGGGAGGAAATCTGGTGTCAAATCACCACTCAGTCTCCCTGGGGAGGGGCTTTGAGTGCGTCTAAGACAAATGAGCATTATTTAAATAAAGTTGAAAGGAGATCTCTGAGCTCGGCAGTTGCCCCACGCCTTCGTTCACACCCCACATGGAGGAACAGGCTTTGCGGCACAAACACAGATGCTAAGAGTCAAACAGCTCTGAAGGGGGAGGGAGCTTGTGACAGATATTTTCATTAACATTTCATCACACTTTGATTATAAAAGACTATTCTAGCACTTTTTTTGAAGTGTCAAAATAAAGGGCAGGTTAGAGTCTAATAAAGAGACAAACTAAAACACTTCCTGTGCATGCTCAGGAAATCAGCAGTGATCAGTGAGGACTAATAGCGCCGTGATTCAGGTCTCACCTTCACCAACAACTACCACTACGACTACAGACCCTGAGTTACCTGAGCACATAGGCTTTGGGTCTTTTTGAGGATCTCCACAACTGTGGTGGATACAGGTACGCCATCCTTTCAACAAGTCATAACACACCGACAACAGTTATATAAAAAAAAAAACTACAATAAAGGAGCTCATCATGTCTGTTTACTTGTGTAATTTCATCGGTGGAGTTATGACTGTGGCCATTTACCTGCGGGTTTGTGGGCATGCATGTGGGTTGCATGTACGGTTGGTCTGTGGCCTTGGCAGCGATGCACAGAGGTAGTCAGGATAGGCCTCGTTATCAATGGTGCAGAAGACCAAGCGAGACTGGTAGCCTGACGAGGTAAAGGACAGGGAATTTAATTCTTTCGTCGTCAGTATTTCAGTTAGTGGCTCCGTGAACAGCACTGTGTGAGACTCTCACCTGATCCACACTCTCTGCTGCAGGAAGACCAAGATCCAAAACTCCAGTAGTATCCATCCCTGGAGCGTCCATTAGGAAGGTAATATTCATACTCTACACCCTGGTTTGGCTCCTGGCTGATCAGCTGATGGAACAGGGTCACACATGGAGATTAATAATCAATTTACTGACCAATCAGCCCAATTCATGGGTTCAGATTTGCTATCCTTCAAGGATGAACCTGTAATCCAGACTCCCTGACCTTCCCTTAAACTGTCTGTCCAGTATTTCATATTGTGATCTTACCTCAACAACCAGGGGTTCAGTGGTGGGGCCGCGGCCGATGATGGTCTCAGGGACGTTGTTGCCCTCAGCTCCTCTCTGGTAGTACAGCATGGTCCCAGCGATGGGAGTTGCCCTGGAAAACTCAATTACCCAGTGGCCATTGAGGTAGTATTCACCGCGCAGGTTCTTGATGGCTATAAATGCAGAGTAGTTACACGTCGGTCAGTTCCTGCACAAAGTCAAACTCACTGTTTTTTAAGGCATTTAAAAAAATAAATAAATAAATAAAAAAAAAATCAAACGCTCTTACCGAGGTAGTTGCGTGTGGCCACAGTTTCCCTGATGCTGATGGTGGTGGCTCCAACAGGGATGATGAACATCTGGTTGTAGCCTGAAATGGAAATGAGACACAGCTGTCAAATCTCTCACATATAAACTATGAAAGGCTGCAGAGTTGCATTTATCTGGTGCATCCAAGTATTAACTGTGCATCGTACCATTTGGCAGGCTGCGTACAGTGAAGGTGTTGTGGACACGGTGGCACGACTGTCCGTTGCCCCCACACTGCAGGCAGGGGTCCTCCTGCTGGTTAGACTCAAATATGTTGTCACAGCCCAGACGCTGGGGAAGGAAAACAAGACAGGAATATTTCAATTTAACAGCTAAGTCAAGCCTTTAAGTGTTTAATTAATAATGAGTGTAAAATGTGAGCCATCAAACTCTGTCTGTTCAGTCTAATAAAGTTTACTGATGCTGATACTGGCTTAAAGAAAGGCTTCAGCGTCATCACTTTATTTTAAGTAAATCCTGCGAGAGAAAAACATTTTATA
This sequence comes from Caranx ignobilis, assembly GCA_021432705.1. Lineage (NCBI taxonomy): Eukaryota > Metazoa > Chordata > Actinopteri > Carangiformes > Carangidae > Caranx > Caranx ignobilis. Next base: position 464,588 of record JAFHLA010000217.1, on the reverse strand, counting down.
AAAAGAAAATGTGGCAAAGCAAAGATAATCCACACAAGAATAAAAATGTCCAGCGGGTGTTAAGTCCACTTTACTGAATAAACCCTGTGAATTGCAACAGTAAAAATCACCAAATGACAGAGCAGAGGGCCAAAACTAACACGAGGGCTGATTTTACAAGATAAGAATAAAATGTGTGTCCGGGGGAAAGTACCAATCTTCAAACCAGGCAACAAAAGTCTGGAGCCGGAGGCTGTGTACATTTCTGAGAATAAATGAACGATAACGTTCAAAAATAAGTCTTGGAAACATGGTGGATTTTAGACGGCTGCTCTCCACAGACGAGGTGTTGAAGACAGAAGGTCAGAGGTTAAATAGATGAGGTGTTTCATGAGGAAAAGGTTAATAGGTTGTTGGCATAATTACACAGGAACAGAATGAGAGCAGGAGAAGTGTTTGACATCAGCACAGAGTGAAGCTAATCTTTTACCCTGCGGCTCAGCTCCTCCGACTGTGTCCTCTCTGATTAATGAAGCAGGACCAGGAGTTTGTGTGTGTGGATGTGAACTCGTGTTTGATTTAGTAAATGAAAATGACTGTTTCGGCAGAAATGTGTTGTATCTGTTTTTCTGACATTCTTCTATCTCCATACTGCAGCTCACTTGAGTTCTTAGTGGAGACTCTGCATTTAAGGTGTTTAGAAGAAATCAAGATGATCAATGTAAAATTATTAAAGCGTGGCAGCTCTGTACTGCACATATGGTATATCATACTGCACATGAGTGAAAGTCTACATATCTAGGACACCATGGTCAGCTGCACCCACTGCTGCTCTAGTCAAACTCTGGTCCAGTGATAATTTGAGATTTTGGGACATTTACTGGCAGAGAGTGTGATGACAGGGTCGATACCGATCTCTCTCTGTATGCGGGTATTTGTGCGGTATCAAAATCACAAACAGCCTTTTTTAGAAGCTAACTAATTGTGGTCATGTCTCATTTGTTTAATCCATCACAAAAGACCAAAAATGGCTTATGTGCTGAACTATTTCTTGGCTCTAAGAAGTTGGCAAGAAACAAGAGGAGACTGCGGGAAGTTATTATAGTCGCATTTGAAGATAAAATGCACTTTGCCCACTAAGGCTGAACCGCGGGTGGTGAAACTTTCTCTTTGCCTCTGAGTGGCTTCTTACTTTTTATTTCCCTGCATTTGATCAGATGTTATTCTGATGTGTTTCCTTTTTCAACACGGTCTTACCTTGCAGACTCCGCCCACACAGACGTCCCTACGTCCTGGATGACAGGGTGTACCGTCGACCACGGAGCTGCGGTGACGGTAGAAGAAGTTTTCTCCCCTGGGCATGCAGTTCAGCTCACAGGGGTTCTCAGCTGTGAGAGATGTGAAACAAGTCATTTCTATATATCTTTATTCTTCTGTCATGAAACCTTTGTATTTTCTGTGCATGTGCCTGTATCTTGGCCAAACCCCCCCCTCCAGCCCACTTCGCTGCTGACCTCCATAGTACGGGAGCCACTTGTAGTGTTTTCCCTGGAAGTCGGTCCCATCGAAGGCGGAGCACTGCTCTTCACGGAAATCTTTGGATCCTTCTGGACAGTCCTGAGGAGATACAGGCAAAAGGTCACGGAAAGAAAAAGACTTCAAAGTAAAACTTATAAAGAAATCCAGCCAAAAATACTAAACACGGTTTGTTTAATCTGGGGGGGTGTAGATTTTTTTGTTTGCTCACCTGGATGTTGCAGGAGCGGTAGGACTTTTCTGGTCCAACGCAGTTGTGTCCTCCATCCGTCCTGTGTGTCCAAAATGAAGCGTAAACATCAGAGACAACTGACTCATGTTGTTATGAACTGACTTGCTGCAGACGTTGTCATTTCCCTTAAAGCTGACGGTGTCTGAGTAAATTAAGTCAGACATGACGTATTAATCTCCTCCTCTCTGATTTAAGAGAGATTCAGCTCTGCACTTCAGATGAAGTTGAACGACCGGAGGGTCACGGGTGAGAAGAGGAGGTTTTCCGGTGTTTAGACTCTAACACAATTCAACCTACATTTCCCAACAGAGTAGCTTCTTACACTCAACGTCCCATCTGCCTCTTAAGACAGCCACTTTATTCAAACTCTAATGTAAAGGTTAAAGATGACATAATGTAATGTAATCCAAACATTGGCGAGTGCTTGTGTGTGGCCTTGTGATAACTATACGAGCTGTCAGCAGAGAGTACCTTAAGGCCACAAATACATTTTTCATTATCTTGGGTGTTGTTAGAACCAGCTCAACTATTTCATGACTATAGTTTGCATTAAAACAATGTGTCATCACTGTGACACAGAGGCAGGTAATGACTAGGTGAAACTGCAGTATATATGCAAATACAACCTGTCTGGAAGTGCAGAAATAACCAGTTTCAGCTCTGGCATTAAGTGGCATTCCTCTTTAATCTGTGTCTATAAAAAAACTGACTTCTCAGCACAGCAGAAGCCTCAACATCAACACTGTTGAACCCAAACTGCGCACAAACATCCGTGCTCTTTCACAGCAGTGAACCTTGAAGCAGCAGATCGTTTTGCCACCCTCCCTTCCAGCCATGCTGATAACTCATGATTAAGTCACCTCCAAAAAGTACCTGCCCTTAAGCCGAGAAAACAAGACACGCTCCTGTCAGCACGCCAGAACTGAAAATGAAAACATGTCGAAACAGTTGTTCACAACATCCAGCCCTCAGCGTTTCACTGGGGAACTGGAAAACAATACATATGAAGCATAGACATGTACTTTATATTAACATCATTACATAACAAGAAGGAAGAGAAAAAAAGTGAATAGACAAGCAGATTTGATTTAATGAGTCCTTTGGATGAAGATCAGGCTTTTTTTTTTTTTTTTTTTTTTTTTTCACACAAAAGTGAATATATTGTGAAATGGGAGTTCCTGTAAAGCACACAATGATTCAGCCAGTTCAGAGCAGTCGAAGGTGTAAATTCGAGGAAACCTGGCAGGCAAGATGTGACAGAGTTCATCCAATTAGGTAACAGTGAGTAGGACCTCTTGTCTTTTTATTCATGGTTCCACACTAAAGAGGGGAAACACACTCAGTATCAGGCTGACTCACTCACTCACTCACTCACTCACTCACTGGCTGCATGGGCATGTTGAAAAGGGGCAGCATCTGATAACTGGTGACTGGAGCCACAGAAAATATCAAGCACCCTCTTCAGATATATATCTGTCCGTCTGTCTAGGTCTGTTGGGACTTACTTCATTCTGCAGGGACCATTTCCTCTTAGAACAATGTCTCCTGTAAAAACTACATGTGCCGTGACATAAATATCAATCAAAGCGAATCAGACAACAGTTTGGACGTGTCAGGGAAATGTCCTTTTCCCCCCAGGGAAGAAATGTTCTTTGTTTTTTTAATCAAATTCCCTCTGAGTTACTGCCCAATTACTGAGGCACACCTTCTGTTGAGTACTTTATTACAAGAGGGACGGCAAACACTGCAGACGATGACTGACAGATGACTTTAAACAGAAAATGATCAGATTAGTTTTGAAGTGCAGGGAGAAATCCAAGCTGCTGTGGCATTAATGTGACATTCCTGGAAGTGCACATAACGGGAAATGGTGCACTTCTTCTCACTGGACTATATTTATCAGCCAATGAGTTTGTGAGTTCAGAAAAAAACAGCACATTTTAAAGGTTAAAACGATGATATCTGTGAACATTTTCATATTGTGACCTCTAAACATGAGGTGGTTTCATTTCAGAAGAACTTGTGAGGCCGTGAACCTTGAGCTAGATGACTCTATTGTACATGATGTACAACAGCAATAAAATGCATCAGGAACCGAGAACGAGACACACCGCCTCTTTCCTCATTAATACGGATCACGTTATGTGTTACATGAGGCAACATGTCGGCTGGATTCCAGCAATAACAACTATGTACAGAACATTTACAGTGTAAGCTGGCTGCAACAAGCATTACCTCATGATGCTTCACTCTATCCTATGCAGTCAGGTGCTAGAGGAGACAAACCTAACTCGACAAATAAAAAACTAAAAACACATCTGCAGCAAAGGAAAAACATGAACTGATGTTGATTTTTTTTTTTAACAAGCCACTTCTAAAGTCTTCTCAGCCAAAATAGAAATGTTCACTCCCTATTTGAGCTCCTTCGGCAGCCAAGAGACAACACCCATTAAAGAGAAGTCCTTTTAATGTTTCAGGGCCCCTCCCTGCAGTCTGCTGAGGAGTAAGACAAGCCCATGTCCTTGTGACTTCAAGGCATTCTTTTACAATCAGGATACACTCTGTGCCCATGAACCTCACAATTAGCTTCATTCACCCAGGAAAGAAAAACGCAGTGTATTCATGACCCTCACAATGAGCCGGGTCTGCCAAAGAAAGAGAGCCTGGCTGCGAGTTCACGTGCAGTGTGTGTGTGTGTGTGTGTTTATACACCTACGCAGATGTGTAGATGAAAACTAGATAAATTCACCTGTGAGTGATACAACGTCTGGTTCTCATGGTCACACCGCTGCCACAGCTGCGACTGCATTCACCATAAGGACTCCATGAGTCCCAGTGATCTCCACTCGGCACCTGCACACACACACACACACACACACACACACACACAAAACCAGTTTATACACCACAGCACAATGGAAAAATCAACACTAATGTGTAGCATTAAGTTTATTCTTTGCTTTCAGACCAAATCAAAACCCTGGTTATTTGTTTCAGCCTCAGCTAACACAAAGCCTCCTTCTGCTGAGGACGTTTCAACTCTTATTTTGAATTCAGACAAATGTAAAATGATAATAATAAGATGAATATAATAGTAATAATAATACAAACATATGCTATATACACTGCTGCTGGTAATGTAGGCTACTGTTGATTGTCTACAATCACACGTGACAGAAGGAAGCACACTATTGCTCCACAGGCGTTTCAAAATAAAAGCTTTGTTTTGTTTTTTTGATGTAAATATGAGCCTCACCAGTAAATTAATAATAATGGCTTGGATTTATATAGCACTTTTCAAACCGTACCCAAACCGTTATAGGAAGTATCTACGACAGATCCCTGGATTTTTTTCTGCTTCACATGCAGTGTTTTGCATCGTTTATTGTTCTTAATAAAATGCTGTTTGGAGTCATTTTTGACACAACAAACGCTGAAGACTTACAATGAGTGCACTGTATGTTCTCTATATGACAGGGTGAGAACGTTTTGTGTGGCCCCAGCAACAATCTGGGTTTCACATATGATCCCCCCTCCCCCCAGGGAAAAATAATTGTCTTCCTCTGTTATAAAAGTTAAGTGGGGACTGGGAGGACTCGTGCCCACTAACACCTGTCACGCATGGCTTCCTGACCTGATACCACACACATAAACCTGAGACTGTGACCTCCTCAAATTGCACACAATACACTGATTAAAGGAGAGCAGGAATGTAGATACAAATTAGACAGCGAGCACTGAGCGAATGTCTGCCTGAGACACTGGTGGATGGGCACTGTGTACACAACTTTAACTAACTTTTATTGGTGGTCATTATGATTATTATCATTCAGTGGATCCATTGGGAGTTTACCATGAGAGCTGGAGCCAGGAACAGCTGAAGGATTACCAGGGGCAGGAGCATCTTCATTGTTCCCTAGGAAAAAAAAAGAAAAAGGAAAGACATCCAGCGTTAGTCACTGTGACTAATGGAGGCTATTACACATTGAGCAACTTTTCCAGAAACAAGCCAGGGCAACAAGAGTGCAGACGGTAATTGATGCAAAACAAATGCCAACATATGCAAAAAAAAGATCTATAGGGCAGAAAAAGACGAGCAAGAGCTTCCTGTCAAAAAATGGATGAACCATAAACGCCAGCTTCAGTTTTGGCTGAGAAGCTGTAAACATCTGTGTTGCTGTTGTTGCCCTGCAGCATTTCCTCAAACATTTCCAAGTGTGTAGTTTATGATTTAATGATTTATCCTCAGACACGATCAGATCATCAAACCAAATGTACAATAACAGATGCGCAGCAGCTTGTTCTGTGGTTTGGTTTGAAGCCACCGACCACAACAGATGATCAGCAGCTGGATCGATCTCCGTGGGCCTCGTTAGTGAACCGTCACTGATGAAACCAGTGACTGCACAGGTTTATAAAATCACCACACAAGGCGATTACATAACAGTCTCATGGAAGGAGACGTCATTCTTACAACTGCATTTTTAATCAGGTGATTAATCAATCAATCGCTATGAGCTTCTGTGTGGCTGCACAGAACAAGACGTTTGAAGATGTCACCATGGCAGTGAATTGATGAATAATGAAAATAATAAGCCCATTAATCACTAATGAAGCACCAACTCAACCCACATAACTCCATCTCACCACGTAATTGTTTAACTGACGTAAAGTGGATCTTTTGTTGCATGTGGAGAGGCTGTTTGTTTGTTTTTTTCCCAGGGCAAATGGGGGGTTTATACTGCAGGAGGGAAGAGGGAGGATGGAGGGGGGGGGTTGGCTGGAGCTCCCATGCAGCCCACCTCTGACCTGTCAGCCAGAGCCACCAAATGCCTCCAGCGTGCACAGCTAACAGACGTGTGGTTATGTCAGAGAGGCAGTCAGCAGCACGTCTGATCCATCGCTCTCATGTTGAGCAACTTCACAGTGTCTTCGCCCCTGGGTGGTGGTGGTGGTGGTGGTGGTGGTGGTTGTAATCTATGGGCCTGCTCTCTTATGTCTGGGCCAACAGAAATTTCCATCTGTACATCAAGAGGGAAGTCCCCCCCCCATCTGATCACAGGCATCATCAAATCATCTGCTGCTCTTTAATCAATCCTTACGTGGATAAAATGTCAGAAAAGGAGCAAAAACAAGTCTCCACAGTCCGAGGTGACGTGATGAAGGTGAACTCAAAGAAGCTGAAGCCACATCAATGTTTGGCATTTTTCACTTGACAGAAAACTGAACACAGAAGCCAGATAAACATGAGGAAACCACTGTGTAGGAATGAAAGTGGCCTAAAAAGAGTGAATAAAGACAGAGAGATAAGTCCCAGTCAAACACCACGTCCCCTCAGACACACTGCTGATGCACTGATGTGAACACAGCTAACCTCTGATCTCTTCACTGATCTCTGCATTACTCAGTGTTTTTACTGCACCAGCAGCACATGAAGTCTTTGGCCTCGGGCTGTACAAGCTTTTATTCAACCAAATTGTTAATTATTCATCAGTCGGTGAGGGCAAGCAGTGTCTTGTGCCCTGGGAGAGGTCTGTCTGCTCCCAACTATGGGCCAGTCTCAGAAAAATCATCAGTGGATTTATGATAGCTCCAGTAACAACTCGACTGTTTCTTCTCCTCTAATACCTTAATAAAACCTTCAGATCTCCTGTTGAGTCTTGCAGCACATCGTTACTGAAGTTACACCGACTGAAACAAGTGGAAATGTGAACAAACATTCATACAATCAGCGCACGAGCCCTCTAAACTTTCAGTCCTACAAAAGTGAACATTTCCCTCAAAAGTCTGCTCCCTGGAAAAGAAACCTGGCGCGACACAAACCTCCATTATCACTGAGCTGGAATCATGACACCTCCTCTCACCCTGTTCAGTGGTTTGAAAACGTCCCGGTTGAAGCGCCGCTCGCTGGATCGGATCCGTGCGGAGCACCGTGCAGGGCTGACAGCTGCTTCCTCTCCGGATGATGCGTCTGAGCGGAACTGCTGCGGTGTCCTGGATATAAGAGGAGGGTTTGTGGCTGGTCCTCTCTCCCTCTCTCTCCCTCCCTCTCTCTCTCTCTAACAGGAAACAGACAGGAAGAGGAGAAAGTCCTCCTGGTTGAACCTCCTCCGCTGCGTCATCACCGCGCTTTTTATCCAACTGCAGCCTTCGCGCGCGCAGCAGATGGGAGATTTAAAAAAAAATAAAAAAATTAAAAAAAAACTTGGACTCTGTAATTTCAGGCTGTAAATATAGCAGTTAATCAGCGTGTGTGTTTATTGTCAGGTCCCTGGGAGCTGGTCCTGCAGGACTCTGCTGTAACCCACTGCTCTCCATAATCATCCATAGACACAGGCTTTGCTTCTCAACGTTTGGGTCCAGTGGAAACGCTGGGGTGTAATTTCTATGTAGCTGAAAATGGGTCCTGTAAGTGTTACCTTGCTCTGTTAAAGAGGAGCCGGTCTTCAGCTGGACTCAATATGTTGAATTAACACTTGTGTTTTTATTTCTTCTCCCTCGTTAAAACCCTAAAAAAGCAGAAAATGCTGGAGGTGGTACAACCTCCACGGCTTGACTGGACTCACTCAGCTGATGAGACAGAGGTCAAACTAGAGATAGAGGGAAGGTCACAGATCAAAGTTCATCCTCCAGGGACCATGAATGTCACAGCAGTTCATCTGATAATAAATGTGGAGATATTTCAGCAAAACCAAACGTCTCTCTCTCTCTCTCTCTCTCTCTCTTCCACTCTGACCGACAGCCTGATCTGTCTAGAATCATACCTGCAGCATCAAGGCTCATGGCTGCAAAGTGCAGCAACAACACGGTGAAAAAGAAATGTGCACCACTCGGTCTGTTTGGTGTCTAATTTCCTGTTAAACCTCTAAATCGATGACAGATGTGACAGGAAAGTGTTTTGTTTTATCCACTGAAGTGTCCCCCTGATCTGATGCATCATGTTTACAGGTGACGAGGCTCATCAAGCTGATGTTCTGTCTGTTCATGGAGCTGGTGTAAAAGGCCTGTGAAGTCTCCTGGAGCCTTAGTCAAAAATAGCTGATTCTGTCTCGTCAATAACTCAGAAGTCTGATCTCAAACTGCACAAATCTCAGAGACGCCTTGAAGAACTCGGCTGTTTAATTACCATTTCATCCTCAACATGTTAAAATTGCATGAAATCAACAAAGAAAACTGATAATTTGGGGCTTTAAAGAGGAAACCACCACCACCACCAGAGCTATGTTTAAACATCTGTATATTTGCCCCTAAAAACGTCTACCCTCCCCTCATGTCTCTTCTCTTTTGGGGGTGAAGCCACAAAGACTTAAAAACCAAACTCCTGAAATCATGCAGAGTTATGTAGTTGTGGCGTCACATAAAAATACACTGTGGGTGTGTGTGTGTACTTGTCTACTGTTTACAACTCTGACGACTTAGTTTGGCTCGGATCGGTTCGGACCGGGTGTGTGGAAACAGCCACTGTGACTTTTTCACACGTGAATCACCCAAAGAGAAAGACTTGCTTCAAATTGAAACCAAACACGTTCAAGGCCACACGCGTGAATGACTCACAAGTCTGGGGCCAAATATTTCAAGTCATGTAGTGAACAGTGAAGCAGAGACGCCGCTGAAGCTCAGCAGACCATCAAACTTCATTTTAGCTCAGTGACCTCCTGCAGCTTCATCTCAGCCCTGTTATATATACATATAAAAAGTACATTGTACTCTCTATATATAACTCCTGTGAAAAGTATATCTTGTCTATCCAACGTCTCCGAGCAGCTTCTGCAGCATCATCCAAGTGGTTTTGTGCACAGGACACCAGTGCATGAGGCGGAGATGGAGGAAGAGCTCAAACCCTTAACGTTAGTTTGGTTAAAGTGTTGTAACTGAAGCAGCATCTGTCTCTTTATAGATTGTTTCACTTTAGGGTTCCTGTAATTTAGCAGTTTCAAGCACTTTTACTGTTTAATCTTTTATCTTATCATCATGTTTTATCATGCATGGTGTCTGTGGTGTGGTGTGTGTGGAAACCTTGTACTTTCGAGCCTCAAATTAAATCTACCTGAGGGTACAAATAGTGACCTGAACCTGAACCTGAACCTGGTGAATGTAGTGAAATAGAAAGTAAAAATGTTCCACCTGAGCTGCAGTGAAGAAGAGGCTTAAGCATCAGTGAGATGAGATGAGATGACTTGGACTTCTCTACGTGTCATGGGACGACAACTTTGCGGATCTCAATCAGCCACCGTCCCTGCAGCATCTGCTCTGAACATATAAACACTGCTGGTCAGATCATTTAGGTTACAGTCATTAGGTTCAGTAATAATCTGCTGCTGCTCACATTTAGCTCATCATTATTATTTTCTTGTCATTTTTCTTTGCTGAAACTATAAAACAGATCTAATGAACCCTAACCCCCCCCCCAGACATGAAAGAGTTCAACACGACTAACATTCAGTTTCATAAACACTTAAATACACAAACACTTTATTGTGGTATGATACACACTGAGCCACACTTGCTCCATCTCTCTCTTTGTTTCTCACGGAGGGAGGCACCTGAGCTGGATAATCAGGTATTTTTAGATTCTTTAAAGTCCAAAAATAGTCGACCACCAACTTCTTCTGGTCACTGGGTGAGAAACTAAAATGATAATAATGATAGTTTCCATCAGATGAAATCTTTTACAGGGGCAGAGCCGCCTCGCTTCCAGGCCAGGTTTTTTTTTTATCATAGAAACCTAATGAGCGAAAAAGTGTCTTATGCAAGATCTTCATCTTCTCCTTTTGGAAAAAAACACAAAACAAAAAATCACCCAGATTCCACATTTTCCACATGCTCATTTGTTGGAGACCTCCGAGTCCTGACTCCCGGTTGTTAAATGTAGCCCTGGTTTTTAAAAGGAGCCCTAAACCACAGGATTTAAGTTAACATTCAAATTACTAAACTTTACACCCATGCTCTTCCGGAGCTCAAATGTACACAAAGAACCCTGCTCTTTCTTTCTATACGTCAAAGAAAACAGCTGTGCCCAGTTTAGCTCCTGTGCCCACCCAGTCTTTAGAAATCTTCTGCAACAGGCTGTTTTTTCCAGCGGCCTCGTCCCAGCTCGTCTCCACCTTCAGTCACGTCTCCACTCTCTCTTTCTCTTTCTCTTTCTCTTTCTCTCAGAGCTGCCGGCTGAGCTTCTGGGCCTGCCTCTCCTTTGCGTTGAAGGCGTGCTTTGTGTCCTGCAGCTGCTCTATGATCTCCTTGGCCTCCTTCATCTCCACGGTGAGCTGGTTGTACTTCTCCACCAGCTCCTGGTTCTCTCTCCGGAGCTCCACCACCAGCTGGCTCAGCTCCTCGCTCTGCCTCCCGCAGTGGAGCTTCAGCTGCTCCATCTCTGACAGCGTTTCCTCCATGCGCTTCACCAGGCTCTCCAGCTTGTCCTTAGACATGTTTGGGCTGTTTTATTCACCTTTGGGGAGTTGGGTTTTTTCTTCTTCGTCTGTTTTTGCTCTTTCTTCCTGTCTTCTCCTGCGTCGTCGAGTGTTCGTGCCTGCTGCCTACTGTCTGCAGCGATGACTTAATTCTAATCCTCAATTCCTTACAAGTCTCACATGGAGCAGACATCCATCCCTGCACAGTAATCCCCTTAGCAGAGCTATCCTGGGAAACCTCTAACGCACACACAGGTGTGACACACAGTTACAGTGTCTCCTGCCTAAGTCCACTCTGTACAGAGGATGACAGTGATTGGCAGATTACCTCAGTTAACTCTGTGTTGTCATCCACTTGTCCGCAAATGAGCTTAAAGGCCGCAAAGAAATAAGAAATAAGACATCGACTGAACATCTGCAAGGGCACAAAACAAGAGAGGAGACATGCTCCTCTGTTATCATGGAGGAAATGAAGTCTCTCAATCTGATCTGGGAGAGAACACCAGAGATCCAAACGTGTGGTGTAACATAATCTGAGGAGAGCAGGTGTCTGGACTCGGTGCAGGAGAGGCCTTATAGATTTAACTCAGTAGTGGTTCACGGGCCAAGCTGCTGGATTCACATGCCAGACCCAGAATGAGGCCTCACTAAGACCTTGTTAGGTAAGTCACAGTATGAGGCTAAACATTCTGGGTAAAGTGCCACACTGTGCCACTGTCCCGGCCAGCCAGGCCAAACAGTCCTCACGACGGTGGCGGCGAATGCATCCAGCGCTCCAGGCGACGTGCCAACAGAGCGCCCGTCAGGCCAGTTGGCATCGGGGGGCGGCCGGGGCGAGCGGGCGAGCGAGGGTGGGATGCCAGTGCATCAGCACGCCGAGGAATTTCCACAATGTTCCCACCGTCTGCAGAGATGCTGTGCGTCAATTCCCAGGAGGGTCGGCTCACCAGAAACCAGTGCAGATGAAGCATGAGAGACAACGGCGTCTTGTCGCTGTGTGAACGGACTGCACGTGCAGGTCCAGGCTTGACCTATGACCTCTGTGGAGAATGAGAATAAAGAACAGAGTAGTTTCAAATGAATAAAATCTCTCATCAGACAGTTTCATCTGTTGTTTTTGCTGCACCTCAGGAGCAGAGGTGGAGTTTAACTGAGTGAATTTACTTGTTCTGGACGATTTTGAGGTGTTTGTGCTTCGTCTTCTGCTTCATTTTCACTGAATTCAGAGGGAAATATTGCACAAAATACACATTATTCTAAACAGTACAGACCACGAAGCCACTAAACTCAGCTTTTACAACATTAAAATGCTTCTTCACATTCATCTATCAATAGAAATCAATCAGAAATACAGTTCATTATATAATAATCAGTCTATTTTTGATATATATGACAGATTTTTCCTTGTGCACCGCTTGTATTGTTGACTCTCTGGAAATGAGGAACATGATCCGTTTCAGTGAGTCGATGGATACGTGGATTTGTCGACAGGGAGGTAACTGAGCTAACTTCAAACTCTGGTCACGTTCTTACTTTGATTGACAGTTTAACTTCAGCTGATGAAGAGCATAAAAACCATAAACACATGCACAGTCACCACTTGGCATCAAAGATGGAGCCAAAAAATAAAAATAAAAACAAATGCAAACTGAGCCACGATTTCACAGGCTGCTATTTTAAAGTGCCACACTGTGGTGCTGAGTCTGCTCAGGCTGAGACGAGCAACAACACAAAGAAGAAGAAGAAGAGCAAAAAATAAAAAACAACAATTTTCTGTTTCATTATTTATTTAAAAAAAAAAAGAACAAAATCTGAATTGGATTTCCTTGCATAACACACACAATGCATGTGAAGGACAGAAAAAAGCCAGTCACCCAACATGGTCCCTAAAAACAAAAAGGAAAAAAAAAAACAGTCTCAGAACAAATATTATTATTATTATTATTATTGTTTTGTTCCCTCTTGGTTTTTTTCTTTTCTCCACAAGCGTGAAACTCGAGTGCAACAACAGAAGAGCGATCAGTGCAGCTGGTCTTCACTCCACCACTCTGCATCATCTCATACACAGAGTTCGGGTTCCTACACTTTCACTCTCATGATTTTCTGAGCTTAAACCTCCTGGTTCGTAGTCGTTTGTGTTTGGCAGCTAATGATGCGTGGAGGTCTAACCTCTGACTCTATAATGCATGGTGACAGCAGATAATGCTTTCCAAAAATCTTCACAAATTCAAGTATCAAATTTCACTAGATCTACAACTCCGTCATTTACCAGGACAAGAGTGTGTGTTTTTTTCTGCTTCTGTCAAAAGTTTTGTTTTGTATTCATTCACATGTCTGCAGGTTTTTGTTCTGTGTAGGAACCCCGTTAATGTTTGACCCCCATGTTTCAAAAAGTACAAAGTTTTTCTTTTTGTGCATATCTTGAAAAAAACACAACAACATCTGTGTATATAGACTAAATTACTTTAGTGTTGGATGTAGCATAGTTCAAGACAGCACCAGGCGAGCATCATGAGGGCAGCTAGAGCCTAAAGGTTCAGAGTTTGTGACCAGACGATCACAGGTTACAATCCCTGGACAGGTTGGAAAAGAAAAACCAAACCAAACCAAATAAAACTCTCAAATCTCTGCCAGGGTAGAGAATGAAAAGCACATTTCTGTCCCACAATAACATCGAAAAACGACGACAACTACGACGGAAATGCCCTTGAGCAAGGCACTGAACCTCCGACCGCTCCAGCAGAACTGCTCAGTGGCTGACAGCACATGGCTAACATGGCAGGCAAGTCTCAGCTGTGAATGTGTGTGTGTGTGTGTGTGTGTGTGTGCGTGCACGTGTTGACTTTCCTCCGTCTGCAGGCTGTGAATTCAAATGTGACTTATGGTCAAATCAAGGGCAGAGGTGAAATTAGTCAATCGAAAAAAAACACTATATTTTAAAGTCTTGATATGAATTTTTCCACACGTTTGAAACCTCCTGTTCTGGTTCTGGCGTCTGGAGCTTTGGGGTTTTTTTGTGTCTAAAGTGACAAAAAACAAACCGTTTCTTAACAGCGGTGAGGAAAGCACGCTCTGGTGACTGACAGCTCGTATATAATCAATCTACACATTTACCAACCTATAATCAATATCATTATTGAGAGTCCATTATTTTGACGAAGGCTTTTTTTCGACTCTTCGGTTAAGTGTGGGGCTGGTGGCAGCTTCACGAGCCATGACAACGGGACTTGAACAGCTACTGGCGAGGTGTCCATGAGCAAGGCACCTGCTGTAAAAAGCCCCAGCTGCAGAAGAGTGTGGTCGCTCGTAGATCTGCAGGTGTGTGGATATCAAACAGGGAGCCGCTGCTGCTGCTGCTGCTGCTGCGGCTGCTGCTGGAGAAAGGAGCAGACAAAGCTCTTGAGGAGCTTCCCTGGATTAAATAAAGGTAAATTACTCTCACTGGCTCATCAGACGGAGCCTGAGAGCGGCGAGGAAGATGAAGATGAGGTCCCAAGTTGAGTGAGAAATGTCACTTCTTGGTTTTAAAACAGAAATAAAAAATACCTAAGAACAGCTCTGATGTGGAATCGCCTTCCTCTGCGCCAGAGAGAACGGCAGAACAAAAACAATGTGTGTCCCTTCAGGAAGGGATGCCGGGGTGGGAGGGGCCCGCCCGTCGCCCTTCATCCCCCCACTTGCACCACCCTATTTGTTCCCCCCAGCTGCGAAGGGGCCGCTCCCGCGTTGTTATCCAGAGAGCTGCGAGGGTGAGGGTCATCGGGGGCGGCGTCCTGCTAAATGTAGAACTGATGTAGCGCCAGTTTGTCCATGAAGGGCTGTACCAAGTTGTCGGTGGCGAAATAGAAGACCAGCCCGAAGAAAATGGAGATGGGCAGAGCGGGGAGCGCTTTCTTGAAGATGGCGAGGAGGAGCAGGGTCAGACACAGGCCCTGCGGGGGCACAGAGGGAGACAGAATTTAAAAAAAAAGGAAATAAAACACTCAGCAACTGTGCACCAAACAACAAACCAGGAGAAACCGAGCTGGGCTGTTATACAATCAAGTGGTTCACATAAAGTGGGGTTAGATAATGTGTTCAGAGACAGAGATGAGGTTGCGGTGTCTCGAGTCTGACACCAAAATAAGCATCCGCGGTCACTCACGATGAGGATGGCTACGAAGCAGGCGAGCGTGGTGTTCCAGTCGCCGCTGGCTGTGGCCGAGGCCTTTCCCACCAACATGCTGTAGAAGATGAAGTCTCCCAGGCCCAGTTTGACGCCCCCTGAGAAACACGGGAGAACACCACAGTCAGGGTGGAGTCAATTCAAACACAAGATTCACTTCAGCCGCACGCCCTCCAGCCCCCGTAGAAAAACTTCTCCTCTACTGTAATTACTGTACAAACAAGCGCCTCCAGCCCGTATTTACCGAAGCTTTAGGTTAGAAACGGGCGCAGGCCCCCAAAGAGCGCAGACGTGAAACCTAGCAATTGCCTTGAATAATCGCCTCCTAATCTGCTCGGACTAAAAACAGTCACAGGCTCAAACACACACTGACTTCACAGAACAGGCAGCACATAAAACATGTTGGCATGTTGTGTGTGCTCGGAGCAGAGAGAGGATGATCACACAGGGAGGAGGAGGAGGAGGAGGAGGAGGCGGCAGTTTGACTTACAGAGCCAGGTATCAGAGGTAAATCCAAACTCATCATCATCCACTTTTACTCATGTGTTTAATGTTGTTTCATGCGTCGACAGGTGACACAGCTGCCGTCAGCTAAATGTTACAACTGTGAACCATCGTGTCGACGTCACTCACTCTCTTCATCGTCGTCTTCAACGGGAGGACGAGCGGACGGCATCTGCTGGATCTCTCGCCTGGTCTCCTCGGTGGACTGGAGCGGCCCTAGCTGGTGCTCCTGCTGGTTGACCCAGGTGGAGCTGAAGCCTCCGTCGTCCTGTGACGGACTCGAGGGGTCAGGAGACGCCACGGCTGCTGAAGAGTGATAATCGGTCAGGCTGAATGAGGCACGCAGCCGCGCCATCGCTAACACTTTGACCTCCCACTCACCTTGTGGAGACTCTGGCTGAAATGAAGCTGCCTCTGTGGAGTTCCTCTTTGGCCTGTCAGTGTCGGCCATGTTGACGAGCCACACCATCGTAGCTGGGGAAGAAGTACAGGAGACAGTTAGTGAGAGTTAAAGATTTCACTCTCCTCCTCTGTTTTATTTAAGTAAAACACTAACACATTTAGGTTGTTATCTTACAGGAGTAGATGAGAGCTGGAAAGATGGGCTCGTTCCTCTCCTGAGCTGTCTCCACCAGGATCCTCAGAGGTCCTTTGGGACAGAGCACCGCTAAAAGATCTGAGGGAAGGAGGAAGAAGAGGAGATAACAGAGAGCAGATCAGTGATGTGAGCCACCGGCACAAACAGCAGCTGAACACGACATCTGTGACAACAGGAGGCCGGGACTTCAGTCAAAACACACAGTGTCTGTTCTGACTGAGGACAGAGGCTGTGTCAAATATTTACTCGTCTGATAATTAATGTGAGACGCTCGTTATTCCTCGCCTGACTGACGTGCTCAGTGAAGCCAAACAACTCTAATGACCTAGAATTACCATTGGTCCACTCCCTTATATCGACCGATGGACCCTGTCCATCAACAAGAGGGACGCTGTTGAGACACTGGCTGTTGTTGCTGGCACAGCGACGGTCTTGAGTTCAGCTTTCAACCTCGTCTCCCCAGACTTCCTCTCCTCACAAATTTGTCTTTCATTGCACATTTCCTGAGAGCACTTGTGTCAAGGCTCCAGATCTGGAGACATGTTGTTCCCTGACGACGATGACATCTGTCCCTCCTTATACATATACATAATGCTAGAGAGAAAAATACATGTTTACACTGAAGGAGCATGTTTCTATTTAAAGGATTTACGCAGCAATTTTACTTTACAAGGAGGGTTCAGATGTCAAAGCTCTTTATGATTTTAAAAGAAGTGCTTCTCCTCTTTTTGAAATGCTTCTGAACATCAGCTCTGTCATTTCCAAATAAAGGTTGATTATACATTTAGAGTTTCCCCCCTTTTTCCTGCAGCTCTAACAGGAACCAGATGACCGACTGTTGGCGCACAAAAAAAAAACATCAAGGTTGAGACTTCGGCTTTCTTCCTTAAAAGCACAAAGGGTCAAAGCAGAAGGGCAGATGATAGTAGAGGATTTACCGTAGACTGAGATGACAGCTAATATAAGCCAGGCGGTCCACTCTGGCAGGTACTTGATGAAAACCAGGGCCATGAGGGCGCTGATCATGATGAGGTAGGCCTGCTGGAGCCGCAGAGGTCCTTTCCAGTGAATACACATCATGCCCACCACCCCGAAGTTCCAGATCATTACGGCCAGGGTGAAGTAGTCCATGGCCACGTTGTAGGTCTTGAAAACCTCTCTGTTGGACAAAGTGGAGACGTGATGGGAAATACCAGGGTTAGGCTCCATGTATCGTTGTCAACAACCGGCAGGACGCGATGTTTATGAGAATCGAGGGCAAGTTTGGAGAAAAACAGATAAAATGTTAAGTGGCTTACTTGAGGTAGATGTAGGAGAAGAAGAACAGCAGGAGGAGGGAGGAGAGGAAGAGCCAGCCTTGGATCACCTGTCAGAGGAGACAGAGTCAGGGGGTTTACTGTACATTAACTGAGGGCACTGATGTGAGTCTTCCTCTGACATACTGGTATCAGCGTACGTGTTGGCTAATAAGAAGTGACGTGTTCGTTCAAGGGGAATATCTGTCATCACTTATCTGAGTGTTTCAGTTCCTAATATCAGGCCCTGGTTTAATCAGTGATCCATCAGCCTGCAAATATCTGTGAACAGTGTTTGTTTTAAACTACCACGACTACCAGATGGGTGGGGTTCACCACAGAGGATAAAACAATGAGCGCAGCAGTGTTTGGTTAAAGTGAAAACCCATTGTCCTGATGTGCTGCGCCCCACCTGTCTGCTGCTCCAGGTGTGGTGGGGTTTAACAGGATGAACTATCCACCCTGGACTGTGCAGGTTTACAGGAAAGTGCTTTACTGACATTTTTCTCTGCTCGAGCTGTTAGAGCAGAACAACTTACACAACTCTATCATTCATTGTGTTCAAGTCCCCCCCCCCACAGGAGACATGTCGGCTTGTCAGAGCAGGAAGAGCTCAGCTGGTACTAATAATATTAATGACGCAGCCGTTCCCTTTGAGTGTCGCAGTGAGGTCACGACAGTGTCCAAACATGCAGGGAGAACATGAGAGGAGAGGGAGGGCTGGAAGTGGCGCACCTCGATGTAACGCAGCCCTTTCAGCGGTTGGTGCACCTGTGTTTGGCAAGTCAAAACGTCACCTGTGAAAATGGTCTTAGTGTTCAGTCTCTCTTAACCCCTCCCTGTTTATTACATAGTTGATTATAAGGCACATTTCCTTGTTATGTAATTTCAGTCCAAATTCTGAGCTTTTAAGTTTATCTCACTCCACTGGTTTTACTAAAGCCAAATGTACAGCTTGTTCCTGACTGTCTATCATACAGGTTATAATGACTGTTCATGCTATAAAAGCAAATCACTGCATGTTTTCAGCAGAATTAAAGGCCCTGAACAAACAGCAACATTGAAGGTGGATGTTAAAATCTCAGCATCATGCAGATTTGCCAGACGTGCCTGCAGGTACTTGAGTCCATCTATAACCAGTGTTAATGTCATTAATAAAACACAAGCTTTTCCAGTCTCCTGTTTAAAACCAACCAAACTCTATTATTCACCAGCACATGTGATGCTGTGACTGTGATGTGTCAGTCCGTACCTTGTAGCAGCGGTACTTGTATAACAGCACCAGCACCAAAGTCATGACGATGATCACAGTGATCATGATGGTGGCGTTGAGGATGGAGTGCAGCGCTCGCTGTGCTACTGTGTCTGTGTCTTCAGGGAACGGTGTGTAGATCCTGAGGACGACATTTCAACAACACGTCACAAAGACTGGCCTCGGTCGAACAGAAATGACAAAAGATGCACAAACAGTTTTCTGCTCTGGAAAATAAATACATGTGTAAAATATTACACTCAAAGCGTCTCTGTTTCAGACTCTGCTGTGATGAGCTCATGCAGTAACATCTTGGTATTTAAACTATGTAGGAACAAGACTAGATGTGTATCATTATCTCCACCTAGTGGCGCTGGGGGTGAACTGCACCTGGGCTGCAGCGCTGTGATTCTGGCACTAGTCCTGAATCATTTCCCTGTCTATCACCATGTGCCTGATGAGAGGCGTAACACTTACAGTCTCTGCCCGTCATTATGGGTGTAGAAGCTGACAGACTTTATGGTTGCCACGACGACCACCATGCAAAGGGTGACAGGAACAAACAGCATGATGACATGCTTGGCCCCGTATTTCAAGGTCAGCTCCTCCTCCTCGTCATCCTCGGTCTCCACGACACGTGCAGGACGAGTGGCGGGAGGCTGTCCGTTCTGCTCCGGCCCATTGCTGCCTCCTCCTCCTCCTCCTCCTCCGCCTCCATCACCTCCGCCTCCTCCAGCTCCTGAACTGCCCCTGGACCGTGCTCTGGGCACCCCTGCTTCTTGTGGCGGCTGGGGGGGTTGAGGGGCCGCACTGGACTCCAGTTGGTTCTGTCGGAGAGAGAGAGGGCAATCACACTCAGAGTTTGGGAACTTCAACGGTACTGACGTAGGACAGACTACAACTATAAATCGTTGCCATTTGTAAGTGTAAAATATGTGGGGAGGGGTGGAAATGAGAAGTCAGACACTGAAGAATAAAAATTCGCCTGCTAAAGGCTTATTAAATCATCTGATTTGCAAAATTGCTAGATGTGATTTCTGCCGCTTCTCTTTTCCATGTCTCCTTCTCTCAATCAGACAAGGTTCACTCCTAAGGACAAACAGCTTGTTGTGAGCCATGCAGGAACACAGGCTTTGTAGGACTCACAAAATGTCACAAATGTGCCACCAGACAGGTACGCTGCGGTTGCTGGGGCAAACCCTTACACATTGAAACCACCAGCGTGTCTGTTTCTACTGCAGTCGTCTCCATCTATTCGATGTTCAAGGTCGTGTAAAGCTGAACAACCCGGGAAAAACTGAAAAAAACGACGAACTCAATCCCAAAGGTGCCAAAATAACGGTCCAGATCTTTCTCTCCTTCCTTTATCCATCTGCAGAAGCTGTCTAAGGACAAACACGTTAGCAAGGCCGTTGCATCATGAGATAAAACACAGTCTTTACTGGCAAAAATTCCTTGAAACTGAACAAACACTGAGCAGGCTGTTATCAGGCCATTCAGTGTTTCAGGGTTAAACTGACACATTTACACTCACTACACCAGCTCCTCCAAGGATAACAACACTGCGCTCATTCCCCCCCCCCCCCCCCCCCCCCCCCCCCCCCCCCCCGAGGACCTGCTCCGTCAGGAAAAAATAAAGAGGAAATTCAAGGAGACTTTGTGAACTAAAACTGTCAGACAGCCAGGCGAGTCGAGACATGCGGCGGCCCAGACATGAAGCAATCTCACCAGGTACACAGAAGCGAAGACGGGGGGGGGGGGGGGGGTCTCCGGAGGCCGATCTGAACAGTGAAAGCTGCCACAGCTCTCACAACAAGCTGCTGTACAAAATGACCTCAGTGTGTGGTGCACTGCATTGTTTCTCCATCCTGGGAATAAGGCCAATGTTAGCACCAAGGACACCAGAACCACAGACGGCTGGAGTGAGTCAGTCCTCGAGCTGACCAGTCGGTTAAAGGCTCTGTGACAGCACGTCAAAATGTATGTTTAACAGTCATACTGGCTTCATCGCACAATGGCCTGGGTGATGTCTTCAGCATAATCTGCCGTTCGAGACTGAGAAACACTGTGCTGCGCTGTTATGGGGTAAACAAAGAGCTGGACCAGGATCAGGACTGCTGAGCAGACTGGGACAGTGGAGGAGACTTTGATCCTGGGAACATGCTGGAAAAGGACACACCTTTATTTACAGCGAGAGCAAGAAGCAGAGGGTAAAGACGGCACACTCCTAGTTATGGTCCAAGGGTTTCTACTTTTATCAAACATGTTTCCTCATCATTTATCATATCAAAGGTCAAACAACCCCAGAGATATCAGGCTGAGACTCCTCCACGCCGTGTGTCGTCACAGGCTGACTCAGGAACAGACGACTTCCATCACTGACGTGACCCTGAAGCACTTTGTTGGCTAATCATTACCCAGCGCATTAACACCACGCACAGATCGCTGTAGAGCCGCCGTGACACATTCTTTTGTACTCACCATATTGTTTTCAACATCCTCTGCATTGTTCGCCATCGTGGGCCTGGCAGACGCTGGTCCTCACATGCAAACCAAGTGGTTTTACCCTGATAAAAGAGAGCAGGGCACAAAATTAAGCTTATGGCACGAGAAACTGCAATAAAGGCGTTTTATCAGCATATCAAGTGGCAACAAATCAAATCATGGGTGTAAACAGAGAGAGAGCCAAGAGGCCTGTGAGGCTCGACTGTGGCCTGAGATTCAACTGACAGTGAAGTAAAGAGGAGAGCATCTTATTCTGGAGGGTTTCCACTGTAAAAGCTGAGCTGCTGTTACAAGAAATTCCACCGATGATAGATGAGAAAAGAAGAAGAAGAAGAGCAGGGCGTAGCTTTTCAGGATAAATTCACAATCTGCTGTGTTCCCCGAGGGCGACTTCTCCACAGCCCACAGGCCTCAGTCGGGCCAGAGATGCATTTTAAAGACGAGCCGGTGACGACATCATCGAGCTCCTGCGGTGTTACATTAGGTGAATCCACCGTGTGTCTTTTCTTAACGTCATATTCCCCCTGTGTTTCCTTTCAAAGCTGCACTGGAGACCGTCACAGTCTGAGACATCAGCAGCGGAGGCTCTGCATCAACCAACCTGTGATTACCTGTGATTACCTGTGATCAGATCACACCAGGGGACGTTAATACACAACTCAGGTGATGTAAACTCTTCTATAATCATTATATTATTCATGTATGTTGAGAAGTCGCTCTGGTTGAATGCTCTCCTCACCACAGCCCATCTTTACAGCCTGATGAGGCGCATAAATCAGTGTGGTAAACCTGACAAACCGGTGCACATGAGCACACGTGAGCAGGGGAGCAGGAACACACAGATGTTTTCTGTGAGCCCAGGTATCAACACCACAATGTAAACACAAACCACCACAAGGAGAAGCAGTGGAGTGAAGCGGTAGCAGTTATTATTTCAGCTGCACATGTGTGAGCGGCAGGTCCACCAGTGACCTACTTTACTGGTGATTAGGTCGTTTAATCCAGTGGTTCCCAAACTCGAACCCCTGGAAAGGTTCACAGAATAAACCTCTGTGGTCATGATGTGATTAATGAGGCAGGAAGGAGACGGAGACTAAGAGACTAAGAAGTTCTGCTCCACATCTGTTTTCATATTTTGGCCGCTTCACTATTTTCCCCTGTCATTTGAGAAACACTGGGTATTTTGTGCTTTAAACTGTTTATAGAGGACGTGTCTCTCATGGAGATACTGCATTAGATTTGACTGGGTCTCCAGGTACATGGTGTTTTACATACTAATAAAAGGTCATAGGGTGTGACGTATATGTGACGTTCAAGTACCTGAGATCTGTACATGTGTAAATGGGCTTTACATCGAGCTAAAATGGGAAAATATCACTGATAAAATATGATGGCAACTGAGCTGAATAATTGACCGTTGATGTACTTATTCAATAAACGA
Organism: Caranx ignobilis; assembly: GCA_021432705.1. Taxonomy (NCBI): domain Eukaryota; kingdom Metazoa; phylum Chordata; class Actinopteri; order Carangiformes; family Carangidae; genus Caranx; species Caranx ignobilis. Next base: position 441,674 of record JAFHLA010000217.1, on the reverse strand, counting down.
TTGGTTGTGATGCCGAGGACATTAGTTTGATGAAAACTGATCAAAATAAAGATTTTTAACCATTAGTCGCTAAACTATAGCGGGAATATAACAGTCACGTTACTGGTGCCGGGAAAACACATTTAGCCATCGTTCGTTGAACCAGCTGAGGATTACATGTGAATTATTTCCTAACGTTATTTGATAATTGTATAAATGTCGAGTTAATTATTTAACAGTTTTCGTTTCTCACAGTAGCGGGTCGCTAAAATGGCTAGTTAGCCCATGGTGTTATAACGGCCGCGCTGGGTGGCTAACGCTACAGAACCTGAACCGCTCGAGCTAAATACTGAACATGAAAAGCCAGTTAGAGAGAATTAAACTCACCTACTATAAACAGTAGCTGATTTCCTTGGTTTTGTGTTTCGAAGTAGGTTTAAAAACCGGGCGCTTTCCCTTCTTTGTTGTTCCTGTCTTCTCACAGAACATCCGGCCGCTGGTGTAAACTCACGCTAGCTACTTCCTGCAGCTCCCACTGCTCAGGGGGGCGTTCAAGATCAAACCGCTGTTCGAGACTTGTACTGTTGTTTATTTCGCTCAAACGATAACAGCAACATCTTGTTCACATGACCCCCTCGGCTCATTTTCTTAACCAACAACAGGCTGAAAGTATATATATATATATATATATATATAGAGAGAGAGAGAATATAGAGCAATGTGAATCTGAAATATACATGAGGTGTTCATGTCAATCCGCTTGAACCGAGAAGACCCTCATTTGAAATCGCTGAGCCAGGAGACCGTTTGGATTTCACACCAGATTTTGATATCAGATATTGAAAATACAGTCTATACTGTCAATTTCAATACACTGTTGGGAAGATAAACATACAGTTACATTACTCTTCTTAGTGTACTCCAAGTCGCAAGATGGCTAAAATTATCATTGAGCCGACATTCCCTGAACGCAGCATCAATGGCCAGTTGTTCTTCCTGCGACAGAGGTCAAGCCGTCTAGAAGTAGCAAGGATCCAAGAAAATCGTCCGAAACCGACAACAAAGACACCGACAACATGGTCAGTTCCCCGCAATCCAACTTATATATTACCGATTTTTAATGTGACCGTGTTAAATCAAGCTATCGTGTCAGTTTTACCTCAGCAGAACAGCTGTTTGGTAAAAAATACAAGCTCTCTGCTAACGTTAGCATAAATGTGGGGGACGTTTAGCAGTTGAGCCGCTGCGGCTGTTGCAAAAAAACAAAAACAACAACAACAAAAAAAAAACTGCAACAAAAAACCGTCGAACCTCATGGTGTAGAAAATCTGAAGCAAAGTCCGTGAAATGATCCGCAATTTTTAATCCGCAGTGTTAACACTACAATTACTAAATGCAGAACTGTGGCTACACGATTGAATACTTTATCATTAGATTAATATTATCTGTGCATCAATACTTAGGCAGCATTTCACTGAAAAATTCTGCCAATTGATTAATCGATTAATCTGTTATGCAGCTTATGCACCAGTTATGCACCAGGCCCAGATGGTGCACTGATATATATATATATATATATATACCTGACCAGTCTAACAACATGTGTTTGGTCCTAACAGTCCCACACCATCCTGCTGGTGCAGCCCACCAAGAGACCAGAGGGCCGGACATACGCTGACTATGAGTCAGTCAACGAGTGTATGGAAGGTGAGCTGATGACGCTTTTGTCAGATCTGTGGATGTATTCGAGTCTTGACTGTAATATAAATATGATTCACGTGTTTGTTGAGGATCTAAACTGTGCTTGTTTTGTTACGATTGTTACGTTCCTGATATTGTGAGGAGCTTGATTCAGTGTGTTTTCTGTTCTGTCTCCTGCACAGGAGTGTGTAAGATGTACGAGGAGCATTTAAAGAGAATGAACCCCAACAGCCCGTCGATAACGTATGACATCAGCCAGCTGTTCGACTTCATCGATGACCTGGCTGACCTCAGCTGTTTGGTGTACGTTTTTTTTCTTCCAAAGTATCTGGCTTCAGTACATTGAAACTGCTGCTAATAGGCATCTCTGGACATGAGATCCCTCAATGCTCCTAACAGCAGCACATGTGTTGTATATATATATAATATGTTCCCTATTCTGCACATAAACATTCACTCTGTGTTACATGTGCCCTGCTTTCTTATTGTAGCATTAGATGAAGTCACAATACAACATGATGATGATGATGATGATGATGATGTAAGAAGCTCTAAAAATAGTCGCCTGGTTTAAAAAAAGAAAACACTACACTCGGTGTTTTGGAAATATTTGTGTTTCAAACAGACTGAGCTTGAGAGCTGTGTGTGTGTGTGTGTGTGTGTTCATCAGTTTCCATGGTAACTCACTATGGAAGTTGGAGCATGTGTGTGACACAGTGTACCTGTTTATTTACACACGCTGTTGAAGTGCATCCAAAGCTGTTGAGTGTGACTTGATGAGGAGTAACTGCAGAGTGAGAGGACGGTGGAAAAAAAAACATCATCATCATCATCATCATCATGAATTACAGGAGCAGCAGGATAAATCATCACTGTCAAACTCTTTCCACAGCTTCTGTCATCACATTTATTTCACCAGTATTCTTTCTGCTTTATCTCGGGCAAGTTAACGACAGTTAACGACAAAAAAAACCACCTCCTCTTCCATGTGGAGCCTGATCTCACTGTTACAGTGCAATCAGAGGATGTTTAGCTCCATGAAGGTGTTGAAAACAGCAGATGAAGCTCTCTGCACCTGAAGCCCTCACACTTAAAGAGAAGCTGAGAAAAACACATGTGCCACCAGCTGCTGTGACACTTCTGTCACTGAAGTTGACCTCTGACCTCAAGGAGAGGCCGAGCAGAGAGGGCACTCTAGACGAGGAGTGTCTCAAATGGACCAGTGCTTCTGTTTTCCAATACATTCCTTCTGTTCAGACTGAAGTTTGCTCATTAGTGAAGCAACCTTCCAGCACAGATCCTAACTGAGTGTGATGTGTGCTGCTGCCGCAGGTACCGCGCCGACACGCAGACGTACCAGCCGTACAACAAGGACTGGATCAAAGAGAAGATCTACGTGCTGCTTCGCCGTCAGGCCCAGCAGGCGGGGAAGTGAAGCTCTGAAGGGACGGACGGATGGATGGATGGAGGGAGGGAGGGAGGGAGGGAGGGGTGGAGAGGGTTGGGAGTCGGGGTCGATATCATTTTTACTCTGTAACTTGTGTTTAAAAAGTTTTTTTTCTTTCTTCATGAAGAGGAGGTGAATTTTGTATTTTCATGTTTGACTTATTAATAAAGATTTCCAGTGAATCCTGTCGTCTTTTCTTTCTTCAGTGTTTTATTTCTTCTCCTTTTGGTTCTTCCTCCTTGTATCATGTCGTCCTTGGCTTTATTCGTTTTCCCTCGGATTTTTATTTCATGAGTTTCCTCTGAGTGTGTGTGTGTGTGTGTGTGTGTGTGTGGACTGTTGGTGTTTCCAGTGGCTCCAGTTTACTTTGCTGTCTCATGTTCATGGTAACTTCCCTCTTTTTCGCTCAATACACTGACAAACAAGCATGTCATGTAATATTGATTTTTTTTTTATGTGCCTGGTGAGAACATTTCCTTTTTCACACGTCCAATATTTTCCTCTTTGAACACACTTCCTTTCTCTCTTCTGCTTTTTTCTCATTAGTTTTTTCTTCTTTTTGTCATTTTTTCCTTTTTAATCACAGTTTTCTGTCTGTTTTTTTCTTCCTTCTTTCTCGCTGATGTTTTAGCTTTGGTCACAGTGACAGGTTTCTTTGCAGTTGTGCACGTGGTCATTTTATTCAGCCGCTGCGATCAGATACTCCTCTCTCTCTCTCTCTCTCTCTGTTGATTTTATTGTATTTTCATATTGTTTTATTGGTTTTATTTCATTTGAAGCGTGTATTTAAAATTCAGAAATCCTCCCCATTGCTTTGCTTGGTGCCTGTTTCCTCTCCTGTCGTCTCTGCTGCCTTTCTCTTGCTGTGTGTTTTCAGAAAAGTGCAGCTGAGGATGTCAATTTACTTTGCTGTGGCGGTGCACATGGTAATTTCCTCCTTTCTCACTCAATACAGCCAAACAAGCGCCCACAAAGAATATTGAAGAACATTTACAATTTCCTGGGCTTTGAAAGCAGCGTGGACGTGTGGGAATAAGATTTTTGTGT